>CM039520.1:19396998-19453551 GCA_022433055.1 Begonia peltatifolia | reverse complement strand
GAGGGAGAATTGAGTAATTGCACACAAGAGCATGCGATGTGTTCTATTGGGGGGCGTAGTGGCGCATTTAGAAGCGGAAATTTCAAATACGTTTTGTTTTCTACAAGGTGGTATTTTTGTCACTCTTTCCTCACGCGCTTTACCTGAGGCTGGAAACTACTCGCTTCGTCCTTGTTAGTTTTTGCTCAATCTTAGTGGGTATTGGTAGTAACTTGTGTTTTGGTGGGTATCAGCTTCAATTCTTACTCAATTTAGATCGGCTAAGGTTAGAATTGAACCTGTGAAACCAAACAATCGGTTTCAAACAAACTAATCGTATTGATTTTTGCAAACATTTTGTTAATTTCGTGTTTAGAATGCATTTGAATCGTATTTGAGTCGATCTTTTTCATTCGCAGATGGTCAAATTGGGAACTTAACTGTTCCTCTACGTTTCAAATTGTCGATAGTATGATTCTTTTCCATGGGTGGGCGAGGTCAATTGGTTTGGTTCAACTAAGGGAAGTGTGACCCACGATTTTATGGACTTAATTTTAAGATTCTAGCTATCACTGAACAATGTTTCAAGATTCAATTTATATTTAGTTATAAAAAATTTAATTTTTTTTTTCAAAATCATTTATACTTATGTTGTTTTTAGACTGAGTTTTCATAGTTTGAATTGAATTTGGGTATGATATTTGTGTATGGGTCGGTTTTTTAAGATTTTTGATAAGATTTTAAATGATTTTCAAATCTAATATTTGACACACTGTTTGAAACTGAATCAGAGACCGAATTACATAGTTCTTCAAAAGTGAATCAAAACAGAACTATGGATAACATCTGAGAATGAAGAGGAGGATTAGGTTAAAATCGTGCTTCCGGTTCAGTTTGCCCACCACTGATCTTCTTGATCACGGTTAGGTGAACAAAGGAGTAGGATGTTTTTTTTATAGAGGGGATGAAAGTGAGTTGGAAATTACATTTTTTTAAATTAAGGAATAAAAAATAAATAAAAAAGAAAAAGAAAAAGAAAAAGGTGAGTGGGAATAGGAAGGGAGTGGGAGAGATGGCCGTGTCTTGAAGCATCATCGTGCATGCATTTTCTGCCTTCTTCTCTTCTATTTCTTTTTCTTTCTTTTTCTCTTCTTCGTTTTGCATGCACATCGCTCTGACGTCCGATTCCAGGTGCCGATCTACCTCGCCGGTACCTGAAACCTACTTCCTCCTTCTGCTCCACTTCTTCAGCCTCTACCTGCAGCGTTTCTGGAGGTTCTTCCTCCCGCTTACTCTTATGGACTTGAAGAGGAAAAGATCGAGACTAGACTTTCCTTTTCTGATTAGATATTGCTGATGGTTGCAGTAGTTCGGTTACTGTTGTCGAGTCTGTTCAAGCTCTACGTTGTTTCTGTTGTTCCGTGCTATTGCTGTTTTTGGAGGACCGAATTTGAGTGAGACCAGCTTTGTTGGTGAAAATTAAGAGCAGATTAGGGCTTTTATTCTTACTAATTTGATGTGACTTGTGTGAAATGTGAAGGATTTAGCACCGACGATGGAGT
The DNA here is from genome assembly GCA_022433055.1 of Begonia peltatifolia. Taxonomy (NCBI): domain Eukaryota; kingdom Viridiplantae; phylum Streptophyta; class Magnoliopsida; order Cucurbitales; family Begoniaceae; genus Begonia; species Begonia peltatifolia. The sequence goes on along the minus strand of CM039520.1, from coordinate 19,452,010 downwards.
CAAGGACTTGCACCAATGTGGCCTGCGGTGCCTCGTCATTAGCCCAGTGGAAGAATGGCTGGCCCCTGCGATCCGGCGAATTCGCCACCCTCTGTGACAAGTGCGGGTAATTCACTGCTGCTGAAAGCTCTTGGGGCTTTTGAATTTATTAAGTTTAGTTGAGGTTTCAAACTTATTTTCTTTCTGGATTTCATTGTCCCGTTGCAGCTGTCCTGTGGTAAATTCTTTATATATGAGTTCAAATGTCTCATGTTTACCTTTATTAAATTCAATTGGATGGGAAAACATCTTTTTTCTTTAATAAGATGATGATGGTCATAGCGTTAATATTGAATATATGGAGATGCTATATTTATAAAGTCATAGTTCATCAATTTCACTAAATTACTGAAAGTGCTAAACTTTGTTGTGCTTGATTTTAATGATTAATTCCATTTCGTTGTTCTGGTTCTATTACTTATCTTCTTCTTTACTTTTATTCTATTAATCTCTTTTGTTTTTTAGTTTCAAAGCTAATCAAGTACACCCTCTGATTTCTTTCGGTTAAGATTTGCTTTTGGTAATCAATCACTCTCGTATTTCATATTTCAAAGTGTATCCAATATGGGAAGTATCATGCTATATGTGTTTACGTCTCATTCACTCATTCTAAATGTAAAGGCACAGACATAATTTATCTCTGCGGTTATATGAAAACTGAATTATTTATAATGATGTGGCTCTGCATGCTATACCTTTGGCCTCCTGAAATGGAAATTTTATTTAATTTTGTTGTACAAGAGTTAGTGGATTCTCTGTTACCTCTGGTGGCTGTTATTCATTCATTTTTCCCTTTTATCTGTGAGGTTGGAACTATATTGTTTGTGTTTGAGAAGCATCTATCAGAGAGTTTTCCAACTAGTCCAGCAATTAACATCTTTATGTTGAACCTATATAAATAATCTTTTACATTTTCTCTCTTAAAACCTTGTAAATTCATTTTTTTTTTTTCTTGGGTTGCATATTTGTACTATTAAGTTATGGAAATGTGGTTCATTGTGTTACACCGTGTGCTTGATTATAGGTCTGCTTATGAGCAATCAATTTTCTGTGATTTGTTCCACTCAACTGACTCTGGGTGGAGAGAATGTACTATGTGTGGCAAGGTAAGTTAAAGCACTATTCAGTTTCACACATCCTATACCTGTTTTTAACACGTTGTTCTTAAGTTTTATCTGATCTCTATTGGTATCTACAGCGCCTACATTGTGGATGTGTTGCTTCAAGGTCTTTGCTTGAGCTACTGGATAGTGGTGGTGTGACATGTATGAACTGTGCTAGGAAATCAAGGCATTATGATGTGAGATTATTATTTTCTAAATCAATAATTTATAGTTCACAAAAAACAAATAACCATTTAGAAACTGATATATTGATGTGAAATACACTATTTTAAAATCCATCCTTGTGAAATTCTTTGTGAATATCTGTGGCCTATCAATACATTTCCTTTGCTCAAGTTTTAAACGTAAATCATATAATGTTTACGACCACTATAAAAATGGCCCATCTTGCCAGTATTTGTTATCTTTTCCAAAATCAATGGACATCCAATAATTAGAGCAAGGATAGAAGGATAGAGTCAAGAATTTATTCTGCAATGGCTTCTTGTCAAATTTCTAATAATATCTTGGTGGAAGAATTCCTACTTTCATTCATTCAAAAATCATTTAGAATACATAATGATTACACCCTTTAAAGATATAAAAGAATCCCATCTTTTTTCCTACCTTGAATTCCATAAATTGCAAAATACCTCATACCAATCAATATCTGATTAATCATCCTTTATTAGCAGAACAACAGATTAAATCAAATCTCTTAAAACATCTCGCTGTGAACATATGACATTACCCTTAACACAGTTTTAATTATCGTTTCTTCAACACTTTTATCCAAGTTGGTGAATAGGTATTCTTCATCCCTAGCTTTGAAACATTGAACTACTTGGTTCTTTTGTGAGTACATCAACTAATTGTCCACGTGTGGGTACATCTGATGGCCAAGTCAATCAACTATTTTATGTTTCTGTGATGAAATGTCTGTCAATCTCAACGAACTTTGTGTGAACGAGTTGCTCGTAATAAAGTCTCATTGCTACTTAATTTTCAAATTTTCTGAAATTATTTTTACCTAAATTAACTCAAACACTTAGTCATTGCTCAGAATTCTACATTTGGATAGGATTGAGCCACATTCTCTTTCTTCTTACTCTTCCATGTCATAAGGTTTCCACCAAGAAATGTGCAATATTTTGAGATTGATTTTGTGCCAACTATTGACCCAGTATGTTCGGCATCGGAGTGTGCTTCAAGTGTTAAACCTCCACTTATTTTAAATAGGATTTCTCTTCATGGTGTTCCAAATAAGATCCTTGTTTTTGGTGTTCCTTTGAGATATTGTAACACTCTATTTCCTACTCGTAGATGAATCTATTTTTTATTATGCTTAAATTGGCTGGCAACACCTACTCCATAAGCTGCATCAAATCTTATATGAGACAAATAGACAAGTCTTCTGTTACGACCCGGTTCTTGCTAATGATAATAAGATAGTACTGATAATAAATATTACTGTGAATTCTAGAGCATAACTCGCTCCAAAGCTAGTACTAAGAAATTAAGAATGAAAGGAAAATTTGATTATTCTTTGCGTATCCCCTACAAAAGAGATTACAAAAGTATTTATTTAAATTCTAATCTAAATTTCCTTTCTAAATAGGAAACTACCATAACAAAAATTAGAAATAAGAAATTACCATAACAGAAATTAGAAATAAAAAACTATCATAACAGAAATTAAAAATAATAAACCATAACTTACTAAATTACTAAATAGTCATTTTAATAAATAATAATCCCCTCATTAAATCTAATTATAATTCATCTTTCGACGCCTTACATAAGTCTTGAGCGGCACATCATCTTCCTACTAGATTTCGACACATTCCCCTGTTTAATGGTTTATTCCTTTATGCATTTCTAAGTAAAGGGTAGGCTTTATTAGAGTCGTTGATGATTAACATGTCATCCAACAAGTATCTTTCAAAAGATCTTTTAAATACATATGTTGAGATAGAGCAAACCACTTCAATTCTTAAAAAATACTCCAGTAAGCCTAGCACCTTTATTTCAAACTCTTTGGCTAAACATCGGCTTGCAAACAATTTCTTCTAGTCATTGTTCTTTGTCGCCAATATATCACCAACATACACTAATAACGCTGTCACTCCTATTGAGGATGAATGTTTAACCAATAGTGTATAATCCCCAAAACTTTGTTTATATCCACGTAGCTAAAACAACTCTTGCAAATCTTTCAAATCATGCTGAAGTTTTAACCCCATACAAAGCTTTCTTTGGCTTTGATATGCTTTAAGCATCTAACTTCTCTCTATAGCCCCGGTGGGATTTCATGTGAATATCTTCCTCTAATTATCCATGCAAGAAGGCATCATTGACATCAAATTGTTGTATGTTGTAATCATAGTATGCAGCTAAGAATAAAAATATTTTCACTATGTTCATCTTTGCAACAAGATCCAAGGTTTCTAGGCAGTTGATTCCATTGAGTATATTCTTTGGCTATTAACCTTGCTATGTTTGTCTCTCTTGATTTATTTGCCCTATATTACACATTATTTGCCCACTTATATCGCACAAGTTTCTGTTAGGAATATAATAGGGGAGTGGAAATATTTTAGTTATCAAGTAGATTAAGGGGTAGTTGGAGTATTTGCCTGAGTAATTCGGTTAGGATTTTGTTATTTTGTTGGTTATATAAGTGGAAGGAGAGAAGAGAGAGAAGGAGGGAAACTCTGGAGAGTGGGAGAGAAGTAGAGGCTCTTGAATTCCTCTGCGAAAGTTGGTGTTAGCTAGTGATGTTGCTTTTCTTGTTGGTTGGTTGATTTCCTGAAATTAGAAATACTAGGACACCTAACATTGGTATCAGAGCATTGATCTTGGAAAATAGCAGGAAAGAAAACAGCTTAGGGAGGGGTAGGAAGACAAGGCACAGGTGATGATGCGACGGCTTGGATTCAGAACGATTTACGGCAGGATTTGGAGATGATGAAGGAAAGCATCGGCCGATTGCCGAAATTAGAGAGGAACATGGCTCTGTTGATGACGAAGATGGATTCAATAGTTGAGATAGTGCATACTGCATTGCCGAACCAGTGGGATAAAGGGAAGAAAAAAATGGGCGATGAACTGGGACAATCCAGTTGTCCAGGCGAATCGTCCCGGGCTAGAAGTAGAGAAGAAGGGGGGAAGGAGGAATACCTGAATCGTCGGAAAAAGATGCCGGTCTTCACGGGAGGGGATCCAGACGATTGGATATTCCAGGTGGAATGATTCTTTGCGTTCCAACCCCTCATTGAGCTCGAGAAGCTCCATTGGGTGACGATACTTTTGGAAGGCGAAGCACCAGCGTGGTTCCAGTGGGAAGAACAATGCCGGCCCTTCTGCAGCTGGGTTGATTCCCGCTTTCCATTCCTGGAACGCTTCCGATTGTCTCTGGAGGGGACACTATCAGAGCGATTTCTGCAACTAAAACAGTCAGGTACAATGCAGGAATACCGCCAACTCTTTGAACGCGCGACGTCTCACTTTTCTGACATCCCAGAGCATTTGTTGGAAGCTCAATTCATGACCGGCTGAGGTCGGAAGTTCGCGCCGAGCTCTTAGTGCTGCGGCCGTCGAGACTCGATCAAATGATGGAAGTCGCGCAGAGGGTAGAAGACAAGTTCTGATTGCTTCTGCAAGGTGGACCAGAATCATGAGAAAAGGGCAAGGAACTAACAAGCCAATCCTGTGTTGGATCGGGTCCTGGGGTAAAAGAAAAGGAACCTCCCAAATCGGGTTGGGCTGCCTAGCAAATGTTTCACTGAGCCGCGACCAAATGGCCGCCAGTGAATCCAGTCCGAGCTGGGTCGACTTCTCCAGAGGCGTATGCACAGCGAGCGGGGTCTTCTTTTTCAGAGGCGTACGCACAACAACCGGCCTTGGCGAGTCCTTTCTGTCCGGCGTACGCACAGCAGCTGGGAAAATCAGCCCCGACGAGTCCATTCCGGTCGGAGTCTTCCCTCTGGCGAATGACAGATTCCGAGCTGCTTTCGAGGAAAAAAAGGGCTACGTTACCGTTGCGATTAACAATTTTTTCTGGGATATCGCTGCAAATCCAGAGACTTACTGGTGTTAGTTTATCAAGAGGAGGATGCTTGGACCAATGAGCCACTGAGTGGTGAGGAAGAAACTCCGGGAGAAGCGAGGCAACCCGAGCCAAATGAGCTAATCACTAGTCACACGAATTCAAATTTTCTGGTTCCACCTTGAGGACAAGGTGAAAGTTGAGCAGCGCGTATTGTTAAGAATATAATAGCGGAGGGAAAATATTTTATCGATCTAGTAGATTAATGGGTAGTTGGGGTATTTGACTGAGTAATTCGTTTAGAATTTTGTTAGTATTTTGTTATTTTGTTGGTTATATAAGTGGAAGGAGAGAAAAGGGCAAAGGGGGGAAAATCTGGGGAGTGGGAGAGAAGAAGAGGCTCTCGAATTCTTTTGTGAAAGTTGGTGTTGGCTGGGAGAGAAGTAGAGACTAACGAATTCCTTTGCGGAAGTTTGTGTTGGCTGGGGATGTCGCTTTTCTTGTTGGTTGGTTGATTTCTTGGAATTAGAAATACTAAGATACCTAGCAGTTTCTTTCATGTCGGTACCTTCACCAAGTCTCAGATTTTATTATGTTTCAAGCCTTCCATCTCTATATTCATAGTTTGATTTTAGATAATGCATCTGATAAACTAGTATAAATGGTAATAGTATTTAAGCTAATAAGAAAAGCTTTATGATTGAACTTGTATGATTCAAGGAGAGCCTTCTTCCTTCTTGAAGACATTTTGCCAAACAATCTTCCAATGTCAAGTGTAGAATGAGATCCAACATTTTTCCCTTGGGTATAGAATCTAGTCTAGATAAGTTTGATTCAAGAAATGTTGTAGATATAAAAAATGGTGGTAACTCCGTGGAGCATTACCCATTGTTGTCTTCCTTTATTTAAATCTCCTTGTGATAATAAAAATCAGGGAATGGGACTATGAATTTGTGAGAGGGTGGATGATAACATTTACACCCTTTTGAGTAGATGAATAACCTATAAACACTAACTTCATTGCTCTTGTATCTTGCTTTCCACGATGTTGACTATTAATATGCACAAAGAAAACACATCCAAATATTTCAGGGCACAAGATTTTTTGATGTTTGAAGATTATAATAACCCCTTGGGAAGGTAACTAATAGATAAGATAAACCACTCTAAAAATTGCCTTTTCCCAAAATTGTTGAGGGTCATGGTTTTGAATTAGGAAAGCTCGAGATATATTAAGTAGGTGCTCATTTTTTCTTTTAGCTACCAAACTTTGTTTCACACAAAATGACTCATAAATTGGGTCTTCTTTCAAAAGTATGGTGTTTAAGTTTGATAGAAAAGGAGGTAAGGAGAATTATTGTGGTACAAATGTAATTAGATAATTAAGAATTGGTGAGGTTATGGTTTGTCATAAGCACAAGTATGGGATGTGTATGGTGAAAGTGACTTGTAACCGTCCAAGAGAGTCTTTATAGTGGGGGAATGGTAGTATTGAAGAGATTATCAATTATCAATCATCAATTATCAAATGAATGTTTTTATCTTTCTTAGAAGAGTGTTTCCGAGTCTATACTGGACTCATAGTTTCCGAGTTTAGAAGTTTTTCTCTAAATTTGTGGTTGTTTTCTTGTCTTATTTTACATTCTGATCGACTGTTTTCCGACACGCAACAAGGTCTTCATGAAGTAATCTCTTGCATGATCTCTTTCAATCGAACTTTGTCACGATACGAAGATGGATCCAAATAGAAATGCTGGGTTGAGAGACCCGATTCTCAAAAAGAATCTAACCGTCAGCCCAAAGCTCGATTTTACAGTAGAAGACTTTAAAATAAACTGACTCGAATTTTATGTAACAATCACGTAAAAATGAGATAGTGCAAAGCTTAAAAAGTCCAATGAAATGTTGTGCAAGAAATTAAATATCAAATATCAAATAATTTATACTAACCGCAAATAAAGATAAATAAATAAACAAAAAATTTCTCTTCAAGACAGAAAAAATCTTCAAGAAGAAACTAAAAAGGAGAACTGAAAAGTGAATCACTCCTTGGTGTGAATCACTCCTTGGCAAGCAACATCGCCAACAACCTCCATCTATTTAGTAATTGTGATAAAAAATTGTGACAAAGATCAGATTTGTCTTTAAGCTAGAAATTCCCAAGTAATAGGTGTACAATCATATTAAAATGACACAAATCTCTTTGACTAGAGACATTAGGAATAAATGAGGAAATCCGAATATCAATATGTAAAAAAGATTAGAGCTTCTACTATTACTTATTGGGATATCTTGATGGAAGAATACTGACTTTCATTCGCATAAAACATACCAAATCATAGATATATTCTTTCAATTATAGGATAGAATCCTATTGTTACCTATCTTGAATTCTAACAAATTGTGGGACACCGTAAATGTCTAATTAATTATCACTTAATTTAGGATTACAAATTAAATTCAAATCCCTCAAAACATCTGACTATATACACGCAACACAACTACCCTTAATACGTGTTTTAACTTTCATTTCTTCGACACTTCTTTCTTTTAGAGTCATGATTTTGCCAATGATTAAGTTCCCCAGCAGCATCAATGTCATTGAGCTGATGCATCTGGTATTTGGCTCAAATTGTATTTCTCTTTCTTTTCATTAGCAATAATGCTTTGTCTAATTTTTTACTTATCATTATCATCTACTGAGTAGATATGGTTTACAGGTTGCTGAAAAAGAAATGTGTAATGAATTGGAGACATCCAAACTTCATGGTACTTGTAAGCTGCAATCCATTTCTAAGGATAAACAGTTGGATGACAGTGATGACAAAATAAAGTTTATTCAAATAGACAATCTTACTGTGGGTAATGAACGAAGACTTTTGCTCCCATCTCAAAACCATGACATAAATAGAAATTTGCAGCAAATAAAGCAAGAGGTCATTTTTCCCTCCGTGGGAGAAATTGGACGTGTCTGTTTCCTGGAGTTTAATCAAGATTCCAATGGATCCTGTGATGCCACTACACCTGGTATATGTAAAGTTGACTGTGGAACAAAACATCTGTATGAACCATTGATGCAAACAAGTACGAGTGTGAACTTGGGTTCAGAAAACTCATGTCCATTACTTGGAGTTTCAATTAGTGAAAGAGAACACAAGACGTCCTCCCCATTGCAAGGTTCTAGATCTTTCCCTCTAACACCAAAGCCACCAAGGTCAGTACTTGCTGCAGGCTTGGATGCCAATAATGCCATGATTTCACAGATACGAGTTGCAAGGCCACCTGCCGAATGTAAGGGAAGGAATCAGTTGCTTCCTCGATATTGGCCCAGGATTACAGATCAAGAATTACAACAGTTATCCGGATCGTATCCAACCTTATTCATATTTTTTTTACCTTCTTCTACACTGGACCTATATATGTTATTTCTTTTATATTGATATGTTAACTCATAAAACTTTTTCTTAACTATCTTAGTTCAAATTCAACTGTTGTGCCACTGTTTGAAAAGATGTTAAGTGCTAGTGATGCCGGTCGAATTGGTCGTTTGGTGGTCCCAAAAGCTTGTGCTGAAGTAAATTTCTTATTTTGCTTCATCACAAGTTTTTTCTGATTTCTCCTAGTCAATCAAGATATATATCAAATAAGCCCTTCTACTTTGCAGGCATATTTTCCTCCCATCTCTCAACCAGAGGGTCTTCCCATAAGAATTCAAGATGTAAAAGGAAGAGAATGGGTCTTCCAGTTTAGATTTTGGCCCAATAATAACAGCAGGATGTATGTTTTGGAGGGTGTGACTCCCTGCATTCAATCAATGCAGTTGCAAGCTGGCGATACTGGTACTACTCCTGTACTGTTTAAATGAACAGAGTTGTTTCCGATATCAAAGGGGTTTGAAATATGCAGTATTTGGGTTCAATTTCATCCTTCTGTTGAATCTCTAATCATTAAAATCTGCCATCTTTTACATGATTTGCACTTGATATGTGTTCTGCTAGTTTTTTTGGTTACTCAGTTTATTATGGTTTGTACTTAAAGGCATATTGTTACTAGCATTTGAGAAACGTTTTTTAATGCAGTGACTTTCAGTCGCATGGACCCTGAAGGAAAACTTATTATGGGATTTCGCAAAGCATCAGCTTCTGTCGCCACACAGGTAAGAGGCATTTCCAGCTCTCCCATTGGAATAATTTATGATAGAGAGTAACGCAATAATGAATAAACAGGATAGCCATCTATCTACTATTCCCTCTGGTGCTCATTCAAGTGAAACTTTCTTTTCCGATGCTTTTGATAACCTCTCCATTGTAAGTGGTCATTCTAGCCTTCTTCAATACCTTAAGGAAAGTGGAGGGTCACAGTTGAATGCATTTCCCAAACACTTGATTCCAGTCAGTGCTGATATGAGCTATTATAGAACGGAGAAGCATGATGACAGAACAAAGGAGCCCTTACTACTGCCTTCTGGTCTCGTACCAGAAAGGAAAAAAGCTCGTAATATTGGGTCCAAAAGTAAGAGGTTGCTCATTGATAATCAAGATTCCTTGGAGCTGAAACTTACCTGGGAAGAAGCGCAGGATTTGCTTTGCCCGCCCCCTTCAGTCAAACCTAGTAAAGTCATGATTGAGGATCATGAATTTGAAGAATATGAAGTGAGTAATTTATGAGATTTTATTTTTATTTCTGCTCGTTGCTATTCTTTTTCTTTGTTTGAGTTTTGCTCTATTATCCATTTCCGTCTATTTATATTAAAATTCAGCCTCTCTTTTAATACACATGAAAGTAGGTTGACTTCAGGTATTAGGCATACACAAACAAGTTTCTTCCTTGACTTAGTTTGAACACCTTATTTTGGTAGCACGCTTTTTCTACCTAAATGCGTCATGCACTAATGCTTTCATTTGCCACTTCTATAACAATTACTTCTTAAAATACCCTTATTAGTTTATTCACACCTCAATAATTGTTTTAGATATTGTGTTTTGACATTCATCTGCGACAACAAATCAAACTGCTAGCAAAGAAACAACCATGTATTGCTTTAATCAAATTCTTGTATCACGTGTGCATACAACGTAGTCAAACATTGCTCACTCCCTTCAACCAAAATGCCAACTCAGGGCTCCTATATCACTTGTGCATGCAGCTTAGTCGAACAAAACCAACAATGTAAAGAGCATGGTTTCATACCAGAACGAGTCCTATTCATGGAAAGAATTGAGTGAAAAATAAGTATATTCTGTGACTTGCTTTTAGTTTTAATATTTTATAAACAAATGTTTTTCTTGTTAAAACTATTCAGTATCCATATCTTGGCGACAATGATATTTAAAGGCATTCCAATATAGCGTGGATTCTACTTAATAATATATATTTATAGTTGATGATAACAAATTATATTTTTATGTCCTTGGGTTATTGAATTTAGATTGACACACTGGGTAAAAAAGGGCAAAGAAAATGAGTTCTACTGTCCTCGTAAAAATCTATTACAACCAAGTATTACACAATCTTAGACCTCTCAGTATCAACACAGTTTATTACTGATATACACATCTATATTACAGGACCCACCGATCTTTGGGAAGAAGAGCATTTTTATTGCCCGTTCGATTGGGTAAGAGCTTTTATCCTTTTATGACGGTCATTATAACTAATATATATATATATATATATATATATATATTTTTTTTTTTTCTGAAGATGAATTTAGAAATTTCTTATAGATAAAAAATTGCAGAAATGGGTCTCATCTGTTTAGTTTATCTGCACCGATTACATTTTATTTTTCATTTTTCTTTTAACGTTAGCAAGTGTTGAATTAAGTCATGTATTACATTATACGATTTTGTCAAAATGAAATAGACAAAGGCCCACCTCTCTTTTTTCTTGTGCTACTTGTCATATTGTTGTTGTGAACCTTCCTTAAAAGTAATCTCACATTTTAATATTAATCATATTTTGATTTATATACTGGATATTAGGGAACAAGAGCAGTGGGTCCAGTGTGATGATTGCTCAAAATGGAGACGGCTGCCAATTGATGTTCTTCTGCTCTCCAAGTGGACATGTGAAGACAATGTTTGGGATCAAAACAGGTTCTTGAGCTTTTTTTCTGCATCTTTGATGAGAAAACTAGTCTGTTCTGGGTTTTATCTTCAATAATTTTGTGTTGCTGTGTGGCAATAGGAAGTCATGTTCCGCTTCAGATGAATTGACCCCGAGGGAAATGGAAAACTTTTGCAAATTGGTCAAGGGTATACTGCTTCTTCTTTTATTTAATTTTGTGCATACCATAAAAAACCACTTTAGCTTCGTCATTAGTTGGTGCAAATTTTTACAGAACGTGGTTATTTACTGCTTATGCATTACAGTAATATGAATATTAATAAATGATTCTACAGTTCCCTACAAGTGTGGGATAGATGGTTGAACCTGGATATGTCATTTCCAAATTCACGTACATCAAATTTGCACAATCCTTTTAGCATTTTACGTCTCTCAATACTGCAAGTCCTGATATCACAACGTTGGATTAAAGACTGATCAATTGAACTGCAGGACAAGGATACGCTTGATTTATTAATACTCTACACCTTATTATACAGACTTCAAGAGACGAAGATTTATGCTAAGCCAAAGATCTTCCCAGGACTATGAATCTTCCGGTTTGGATGCTTTGGCCAATGCTGCAATTCTAGGGGACAATGATGGTGATCCAGGCACTGCATCTATTGCAACAACAACAAAACACCCGAGGCATCGTCCTGGTTGTTCCTGCATTGTCTGTATCCAGCCCCCCAGTGGCAAGGGCAAGCACAAGCCTTCATGCACTTGCAATGTGTGCATGACAGTTAAACGCCGTTTCAAAACCTTGATGATGCGCAAGAAAAAGCGTCAATCTGAGCGCGAAGCAGAGATTGCACAGAGAAATCAACACAAATGGGGCCTAAGAGAGGAATTGGAACTAGAAACCACCTCAAGGCATGCATCCTCAAGCATTGATCCTTCAGATAATGAAATCCGATCAACGCACCAAGAGCTAGAATCCAAAAACCAAAACAAAGTTGGGGAAACAGAGAAGAGCCAATTAGATTTGAATTGCCATCCGGAAGAAGAAGAGCTACTTGGGGGATCAAAACGCGTTAGTATGACTAGTCTTCTACAAGTTGCAAGCCTTCCTTTGGAAATATATCTAAAACAGAATGGCCTCACAAGTTTGATATCAGAGGCTCCAACAAGTTCAACATCCAATGCTCTGCCACCAACACAAGGTGATAATGAGATTGAAGGAGAGCAAGAAAGTGGTGGAGAAGAATATTGCGAACCCGAGCCGGGCCGAAACAATCCACAATAGTATCAAGGTTTCTTATCTGGTCACTAATGTTAACATTAAACACTAGATAGTTATCTGTTAATGCGGTCCCATCTTTAGTGTTTCTTTATACTTTAGGTCAGAGTGTGCACTTTCAACTGATTTTTCAAACAAGCATAGTTTGGACGAGTTGTGTGGATATATGAAGAACATAAGTTTCTTCAACATTCTACTTTCTGTCGTCTTCTTTCTGCAAAAAGTCATGTAAATATGGGCATAAATGTGTTTATACAGATGGCATTTCGAAATCGGAACCGACCCAGTCAAGCTGTTTCTGCTGGTCGGTTTATATCTACAGAAGAGCATCTTCGTTTTTAACAACATGAGGGTTGGTCCTTATCTTCTATATCTATATACTGCGTCTTAATCACCAAAAGAAGTATAAAAAAAAAGGGAAAAAAAAAATAATGCACCTTATAGACTGCTCAAAATCCTTCCACCCTAGATCTCCTGAATGTCGAAGAAGCAGATTTTCGGCTTTCTTGTCGATCCAGCTCCTCCAACGAGAGTGAGGAGCAGGCTCGCGGAGGAAGAGACAGGGGAACAGCCGCTTTCCGGGCAGGCGAAACAGACGGGAGAGCTGCCGAAGGAGGGGAAGGAGAAAAACTTAACCTGGGTGGATGATAAATGATCCCGTTGAGGCTGGGCGATTTAGAAATCTTTTTTCCGGCAAATGCAGTCGGCTCTTGCAGAGGAAACCGGCACGAGTGCTTCATGTCTTGTATTCCTTTGAGATGCTCTGCCACCCTTCTCATCGTTGGTCTTTCTGTTGGGTCCTTTTGAAGACATTTTTGTGCAATGTCGGCCACTGCTCTTGCTGCTTTAACCGGAAAACGTCCTTTTAGCTGTGGATCCATGATTAAAGAGAGTCGGCCGTCGTCGGCCAGGAAAGGCCAGCTCCACTTCACGATGTTCCTCTCTTCCTTCGGATGCCGGCTGTCCAGATTCCTCCGTCCTGTGAGTAGTTCGAGAAGAACAATCCCAAAACTCCAGACGTTGCTCTTTGGAGTGAGCACTCCTCTCTCTAATGTCTCCACTGATAGATTTGCCACTGCCTGCTCATAATAAAATATAAATACGGGAATTATGAACCAGGGACTGGAACTAGATATCCGAAGTTAGGTGAGCCAATCGTGATCCGATTTTCTCCAAGTACTTACAACTGAACTGTTGGCAATTTCTGTCTCGTGAATATGTCCAACACAACCATATCCTGAAAGCTTTGCGCTGAAATCTTTGTCAATTTGGATGTTGGCAGTGGAAAACTCATTGTACATTGCCTGCATTACAACAGAATGCAAAAACTAAATTTGTAAGAGAGATACAAAATCAAGAGATACAGTAATTCGATAATTTCAAGCACTCTTCTCCCCAACTTAATTTCTTATATGGCCCGTCGGATTCACAGCAAGGGTCAGGTTGATATTGTTGTAACCTTTTTAATAATCACAATTAGTTGTACTTCTAAAACAATTAGCTAGGAAAAACTCATCTTTGATAAATTAACTTTTTAAAAGTGATCTATCAAAATTAATTATATAACAAATTAAGATATTTAAGTATTAAATTACATGAAAAGCAATAAGAATTAGATCGAGTGAGAGAGTGAAATAAAAAGAGTGTGCAAGAAAGTGAGTGGTTAAATATTATTATTGGACCATAAAAGATTAAAATAAATATATATTTATTTTATAACCGCATTCTACATTATTCGAAAAATCAAATTTTAAAAGCTACACTTTCTAACTCGAAAATTTATTGTAGTTTTCTTTTAAAAAAGCACTTTTTTTTTTTGTTATCCAACACTTTAGCATTTTTGGCTTTCCAAATGCAATCCCAAACGGAGCCAAAAGCATATACCAACTAAAACCAAAAGCAAGATCCAAATACCAGAGTTTCTTTTAGCATAATTTACCATATATAGAACTCAACTAGTATGAAAACTACTTAACCCATCATACAGCATCTAAATTTGAAAAAAATGATAATATGGAAAAGTTTGAGCACCTGAAAAGGACCTTCTTCGTGCAAAAAAGTGAGACCTTGTGCTGCACACAACGAAATTTTCATCCTTGTGTTCCAATCAATGAGTGGGCCATCTGATCTCCCATAGAGTAGACGATCCAGGCTTCCGTGATAAAGCCTTTCGTAAACCAACATTCTCTGCTCTGAGCTATCACGTGCATGAAAGCCAAGCAGTTTACAAAGGTTTGGGTGTTGCAAAGATGCGAGAGTGTTCACCTCATTCACAAATTCCCTAAGAGCCTAAGAGATAATAATACAGATCAAGGCTTTCTTTCTAATAAGTAATAATGGTAAGGCTAAATCTGAAATAGAAAATCATGTGTTATATATCTAAACTGATGACAATCCTTTTTATATAAATTTTAAAGGTAATCCGGCTTACAATTTAGGTCAGTCTATTAATAAAATCTGTTGGGAACAAAAAACTTCCAAGATGTTACACATTCAGTCCAGAAGAAAAATGCTTCTTCTTTATCAGTATTAAAGATATTTATCAAGTATAGAAAAAGTGCGGGAGGGTGAGTAAAAAAAAGCTCATCCCTCACAACTTTATATCCAAAAATTTGAAACATCCAAAGCTGTATAAAAGAACTTTTTCTTAGCCATATCCGACTTTTTCTTGTCAAAAAAAACCCCGTTAAATCCACATCATTCGAGCTCATAATACCTATCACTCATCTTTCAATAAACCAGTGTTGCAATGCCCTTCCACTAGATATTAATCAATAAAGATACATAAATAAAGAAGATACAGTTGAGCCCCTATAAACTTAATTTTCACAGAAAATACCTATTGAAATTGTATAAAGGTCAAACTATAACCTGATAACAAACTAAACATTAACACAACAAAACAATTGAAATCACAGAAGTATTGAAAAATATCGATGAAACATATTGACCAAACTTTATTCCCCTAAAATCATAACCCTGTGAAAAAACAAGGGCAAGACCATTTCTGATTTTTAACAACTTTCTTTGTAGACCATCAGACATAGACTAAAACAGAAAACCAAAAAATGGAAAGATAAAATTCATCCAGGTCAACCATTAATCACACAATACCTGATTAGACGAGAGAAGGCGAGTAACTGTTGCTTCAAACTTCCTTGAAGTTGAGATTTCCTCCCCAAAGGAAGCCTTGTATATAATCGAAGAAAGACCCTCTGAGACACAGCGGTCTGATGAAAAATTATGACAAGCAGCTGAAATTTCTTCAAGTGAAAAGTTTCGAAGTGCTCCGCTCATTGGAGGAAGAGGCAATGGACCTGACGCATATAGAGGGCCACTAGAGCTCACAGATTTAAAGCTTCCTGCTGTCTTGAGTGTGGCAGAGCTCTGAGGCGATGGAAGAGGAAGAGGTTGGGGGATTGGAGACTTCTGTTCCTTAATCAAGCCAGCTCGGGGCTTTGACTCCTCCAGCTCTTCATACTCATCCGAAGCTAGAACATCTTGCTCAGCAGTATCAAGAGTTGATGGAGCAGATATAGCCCGTGTTCTATTTTTACTAATGTTATTAACTGGTTGGGTCGGCTTCACTCTAGTCCGAAAACTTGGAGGCGCAGACTGCAGTGAGCGGCTCTGGATCTGGATTTGTGGTTCGGGAAGCATGGTTGGCGATGGCATTTGCTCATTTGGGTTGACAAATTTGCTGTACACAATCTGCTCAGACTTTTTCTTCTTCATTTTTAGGGCTGTAAAACACCCCATCTTATGCTCAAAGTAGAGGGATGCGATTAAATTATCTATTTAATCTGCATATGCAAATAGAACAAACTTTTTAATAAAAGCAAAAATTTACACGCTTATAAGAATTATGACAAAAAACAAACACCTATGAGAATTACATTTTATCTCAGATAATATTCACATGTACAGCTGAATGTCCCAGCATGACCCATAAAACATAGCAACAAAGTAATTGGATAAGCAGTTCAAAATGCAGTGACACTCAGAGACATCAGAAAGGAGCTTCTAAACTCATTTGTTGATGATGGAGGACTCTGAAATATAATTGTGTGAAATGTAAAAGCTTCTAGTCCTAGACAGACACAAATAGAGCCTTTATGACAGTCCAACAGGCAACATGCGGAAGAGATCAATTCTCATAAGAATTACAAAACCAAACCCAAAAAAAAATGGTGATCAATCATTCTCCTTTTTCATTGGATATATTCCACCTAAGCTTAACAATGAGAAAGGAGAATTTCTGTATATTGTATTGATAATTCTACTCTGATGTACACTGCAATATACATACACAGGAAAAAAGAATAAAGAATGGAAAGGAAGCTCTGACACTTGTACATTTGCCATTATATCTATTGGTAATCAAGTAACAGAAAAATATTCTAATGAACGTGCATGAGGTGAGGATATCCGGAAGAATCTGTATACAGGCTCCACATTCCTTAACATGTAATAACTTTGAACTAGGAAAATGTTACTCTAGTATCGGTAATTAACAGAAAAGAATCGATCTTTTCCTTCGAGGGTTTTACATGAACTTTCCAAGAATTAATCTCGCAGAAAATCAAGTGTAGCAGACGAACTCCAAATGGACATCAGACCCGGCCAAAAAACAGGGCCAAAAAACAGGGCCAAATTACCACAATAATTTAGAAGCTACTTTCAGCCAATTCAAAGATCAGCAGCTAATCAACGTAAAAAAATGAACGGTACCCAGATCTATTCTGGCCGAGGTGTGCAGAAAATTAACAGAAAATCATAAAATAAAATAAAATAAAAAAAGAAAAAAAGTACCTACCGTGAGCTCCCTAACCCATGCGATCAAGGAAAGTCGACGACACTGATCCAAACGATCAGAAAATCGGACAACACAAAAACAAACCCGGCGAGAACAATCCCAATATAGAAAAAAGAAAAGGCAGAAGCCGAAGGAGAAAACAAAAGAGAAAAAGGGTAAGAAGAAATTGGGAAAACCTGGAAAGGAGCACGAAATTGAGAATGAATGAATGAACCGAAGGGAGAAAAGAGATGAAGTTTGAAACAGTGGATAATGAAATGATGAAGAAAATTCTAATCCAAACAGGTCAAAGAGAGGGACAAGGGACGAAGGCTGCAGGAGTGGGAACTGTGAGATAGCAGAGATTTATGATCACCCAAAAATCAAAAGGATGATGGAACCAATACCTAGAGAGAGAGAGAGAGAGAGAGAGAGAGAGCACGAAGAGCAGTGGTCAAACCAACCAAGATCCAGATTTATTTATGATCATCGTTCAACATCGTAGAACTTAATTTCCCTTCATACCCTCCAACTTTGATAATTTTACCATTGGTGTGCTCTCTCATACTTTCTTAGCTTGTGTAATGTTTTTCTGGAGAAATCTTATAAAATAAATGTTTTATATTTATGGGAAATGAAAATGTAATTAAAAAAATGTGAAAACATTTCCATGTGGAATTGTAGTTCGAATATCTCGATACATACTTAGATTGAAATTAATAATAAATTATACGTTTATTTGTCTATATCTGAGTCAAATATGATCATTATTCGTCTAAATTTCTTCTTTAATAATTAACTTTTTGTTATGTTAATTATTGAGTGCTCCTATTTTCACATTATAACGTAACCTATCACACCTTGATTCATAAAACTGGTGTTTTTTTTTTCAGTTATAATTGTAATCACAGACATTTTGTCTCATTTGAATTTCCAAACAATCAACTCGAAGATCCTATTCATTGAGAGTAGGTGCATTGTAAATTGGGGATTGACAAAATTGAATCGAACTAGTAGAACTGAACGGATTTGATCAGTTCGATTCTTTCCCATATCATAATTGAACTTCAATTCTCTATTTTTGACATATAAATTGAGAAAGTAAATAAAGCAAATTAAAAAAGATTAAGTCATATCTGACTTGATCTGAACAAAAATAAGCTCAATCTATAAAAAAATCCAATCGTCTTAAAGATTGGATAAAACCTAAGAACATGATACCCGAGTTTAAAAACTCGGATCACGTCAAGGACCTGAACCAATTACGATCCAAATATTTATTATTTTCCTTTTTTTGCGCATCAAACACAAGATCAAACCAAAAAAAAACTAGTTCTATTCTCTAGTGTTTATGGTTGGACGCCAGTTCTATTTTTTTTCTAGAAACGAGAGTAGATATCCATCCAATTCCAAATGCTGCCCCACGCCTTTGTTTTTATTTAGACCCTAACCCTTGAGACAATCATTTTTCTTTTTGTTTTGGAAGTGTAGCCTAAAGGGTAGAAAGGTCATTTCAAATGGCAATCCCATTTTCAACGAAAAACGCCTAGCGTGAGGTGACAGGCCAGTCAAAGTTGGAATATTAGCAACTAAAACAATCAATAAAAAAACAAATACATTATTTGTTTGGCTTCTAATCTCGTCCGTTAGATTTGGGCGAGGCCGACAGATGAACGGCCACTAAATAACCCATGCAAAAGATGATCTGGGACCCTCTGAAATCAAACGACTATTATCTAATGGATGTGGGACCGGCATTGAAATGGGCTTGGCCCTATTTTTACTGTTCAGTTTGAGACTCAAACACTAGGCGGTGATGTCCACGTCAATTTCAATTTCCATTTTTATTTAAATAGTTTTTCAATCTATTTTCGCATAATTTTGGGTGAATATCAATATAAAACCTGAAATTAAGAGTCCACAACAACAGACACCTTATAGTTTAATATTCGACACATACACCTCATAGTTTCAGCTGCCTAGCGGCGGTAGAATCGGTCCAATTCGATTTCAAGCCTAATTCGAATCAAATCGACTAGGTTCCGATGTTAGAATGTCAGAACCGAAACCCGAATTGTGTAAACTCCAAAACCGATGAAAAAGGGAACATCAACGCATATCAAAACTGTCAATTGCTGATGTCTACAACTCTTGAGAACATCTAAGATTATGTGAAAAATAGTTATTAGTGGAGAAGAAAACTGAAGGCTAAAACAGTGTTCACCTCAACAGCAAGCGCCAACTTCATGGCCTTCACCTTGATCTCTCCTCCTAGTTTGTGGATTGTGGAATGCTAACTGCGCTACTCTTTTCTTTTGCACAATTAGAATCAGGCGAGACCAAACCCAAAAACACGATTGGTTCGGATTGGTTCATGAATCTCACTGTCTTAGTTTCTACTAAACTACCTGATTTAAACCAGTCTCCAAGCCCTGAAGTCGAGATGAAGACTAGGTTTAACTTTGCAAACAACCATCACTCCCGAGTCTCCATCGTGGGGTAGCAAATCCCTAGTGAAGCAAAACTACTCGCTCATCATATTTTCTCAAAATTTAATGATATAAATAAAGGAAATGAGCAATCAAAAATAGAACTGGAATTGCTAAGACTAAAGTGTAGAAACGACAGATAAATGAAAGCTACCCTCAAATGATTTGGGTGACCAAAATATGAAACAGGCAAACCAAGACGACTGCAAAGCTCCCTAAACAAATCAGTTCCTGCCAAGATTTACCAACCTTTATGATTGCCAATGCTTATTCGAATCAAGTGAACTATATTAAATTTTAATTCAGATGAGCTTAAACGTACGAACCTGAGGAGCGAGCCGCCAGAATCGATCGTCGGAATATTTAGTAGCTTGCTGTGCCCCGACTCTACGCTTTTTTCTGGACGACGCAATGCAGATCCCTTTTTCTTGGAATCGAGTGCGAATTTTCTTGAGACAGCCGATGAATTTGGATTTGAGAGTGATTCGCTGTTGTTTGACGGAAAAAAAGGGTTCAGATTCAGAACTCATTCTGGCGATGAAGTTGTTGTGCTTGAGGAG
Organism: Begonia peltatifolia; assembly: GCA_022433055.1. NCBI lineage: Eukaryota > Viridiplantae > Streptophyta > Magnoliopsida > Cucurbitales > Begoniaceae > Begonia > Begonia peltatifolia. The sequence goes on along the minus strand of CM039520.1, from coordinate 19,431,625 downwards.
AAGGAAGAATCGGTAAAACCTGCGCGAAGGAAGGATTGTGGCCAGCTTGAAGTTGATTTTGAAGTTTCTGATCCTCGCATGAACGGTGATTTTGCAATGCTGAGAGTAGTCGGACGGCATTTTAATCGGAGAACGCAGAAGCAGAAGGGAGCAGGAGGAGGGGAAAGCAAGTACAAGGGGTCGATTCTACTTTAAATAGTAGTGGCGATTTATTTAATCAATAAATTAATTAAATTGAGGTAAAGTGTAATTTATATCTTAATCTATTTTTTTCCATCAATGAAACCATAACCTATCACACTTAGCAATTTAGACATTACCGTTAAATTTTTTATTAAGTCGGTCACATAATTGTTACGTGTAATTTTGAAGCCCTAACACAATACTTATTTAGTCTTATCAGATTCACCCCAAAGACGAAGCATCGTAAATGCAAACCACAACACTCATTTTGCTCGTGCAAGACTTTACAAAAGTCGTTATCTTACTAAAATGTTTGCAAAAACCTTAATAAACAAAGAGTAATTCAACACAATTCAATGGTTGCTTGGGAGGCAAAGCTCCTCTTTAATGGTGATTAAGGAGGAAAAGACAAAACAATTAGAAATACAGAGAAGGGAGAGTAAGCTAGTTTCATGTATTTAATAATGAATAGGGTTCTTACATTACATAAAGAATTAAATAGCTGAAAACTAATCCTAACAACTTTGTACAGCCCACACTAAGTATAGAATATACTTGCACACACAAAAAGTGTTTGCGATTGTGAGTGGGAATGGCGTACGCTAACAAAAACAACAAACTACCTTCGTAAGCTTGGTCGGAAAATGAATAGTCTTCTCGAGCAAAGTGAGATACTATGTTTTGCAAAGTTTGGCACGACCCAATTGTGGTTTGCCTTTGTGATGCTTCACTTTTGGGACGAAGCTCGCCATAGTAAGTATGAGTCGTGTTAGGACTTCAAAATAGCAACCAAAAAGATAATGAAATAACAACATGACAAATATGTGATCAACTCTAGGCAATTACATTGATGCTCTTCTAATTGAAGTGTAGCACAAGATATGTCATCAAACAAAAGCTTGAACACTTGTAAAGTAGCTTATATTAAAATGTGAAACCTTGATGACTTTTCTGAGATTAAAATTCCAACATAGATTAAGTCCATTGTAAATTCTCTGCAACTCTGCCATTAGAGCTGATCCAGGCTCGACATTATAGGCAAATCTCGAAATCCAGATGAATGGTGTCTCTAATAAGCTTGCTCGACATGCACTAATTCAAACTTGCTTTAAATGCTCCATCAGGATTCACTTTATACCAACCATCCAGCCGTGGAAACAATTGGACAATAACAATCGATTTTCGGGCAAATTTGAGCATCAACTTCCTAGAATTCCATAATCTAGACGCCAAACTACGAATGATAGTAGCCGAGCAAGAACTTCCTTGTTGATGGGGATCAAAGATAGTTTTGTTTCAAAATTTCCAGAGCATCCACAAAATAACATCGAATGTGACTCTCCATGGGATAGACGATTGATCATTAGAAGAGGGCCGATTTCTAAGATTGGTTCTTAACCAAAGATGAATATCTAAGGAGAAGAAAACTTCTTGGCAAGTAAGCTGAAATCTATAGTTAGGACAACTACCATCCAACATAACACCCCAAGCGACCCTCTCCATATTAGTGAGCAAACGATTTTTGCCTACCAACCAGAGAAAATTTCGGATTCTCTCTAGGCTTTCCCATTTCCAAATGAGATTCCAAAGTTTATCTCAACTATCACGAGTCCCACCCTACCAAAAGAGCATAAACTGAAGAGATAGAGATTATGCCTAAAGAGTTAAGCTACTATAAGAATGAGAGCTTCAGCAGAGAGAAGATGTTAAAAGCTGTACCATTTCCAAGTTCCACACTCATTAGCGTAATCTTTAATAGAATGACGACGATGCTCTTCTTGTACTTTATTAATAGACATTGTGATCAGAGTCATATGGTTTCCTATCCAAGATGTTGAGTTGTGGAGCCTAATTTAAGTTTGGAGGTATTTTGGTTATATTTACCCTGTTATTGTCTACTGTATAAAGACATATTTAGACTATCGGAGTGAGTCGAGAGTGTGAGGCAAAAACCATTGTAATTCGTTTTTATTCTTAGTGAAATCTGTCAGCGGTTAGTGGGCGTAGCTCTCACAACAAGAGTGAACCACTATAAATCTCTATAAGTTTTTTCTTTTTCCTTTTCGATCGTTCGTTGCAAGTGGATTATAGTGTCTAATCCAAACGCAAGAATCAGTCAAAAATTTAGTTACCGCCCCATTTCCAATAGTCTATGTTGTACCTTCAGTCATTCGATTCCAAACCTTTGAACTACCTCTCCACAGATTGGATCTTGGAATTGAATTCCTTAAATCCAACTGCTATTGATTTATCAAATATTTAGCTTGTAACATATTAACCCAAAGTTGTCTGGTTCCCCACGCGATTTTCATCATGAATACCTCATTAATCAGAGTAATTTTCCGCAGACTAAGATCTCTCGCGTCTTTAGGCTTGCACACATCATTCCATCCTATAAGATGAATTTTACATTTGTTTGCAACAGAGCCCCAAAGGAAGTCTCGGCAAGCTCCATCGATGTCATTGCAAACATTCTTGAGGATAAAAGACATTTGCATAACATATCGAGGCATCAACTAGAATACACTTGAAACAAGGGTATTTCTTCCCGACATAGAAAGTGTAGATGGGTCGAGAGATCTTCTACGCCCTTGAACTTTGTCTGTTAAATAAGAAGAATCCGCTCTAGACGTTCTTTTATGGATTATCTACACTCCCAAGTACTTTATTAGATTTTCATCTTTAGAGAACTCAAAACTCCTCTGCAATTTGATTTGCAATAGAGTCCTCGTGTTATTAGAGAAAAATATAAGTGTTTTATCATTGTTGATTTCTTGCCCAGACACATTGCTAAAGATGTTAAGAATACTAGAAATAACCTCCACTTGCTCCATATCAGCTTTAGCAAACAACATCAACTCATCTACAAAGAAGAGATGAGAAATCACATGAGCTTCTCTAGCAACTTTATGAGCTTTCTAGTTGCCTCTCAAAACCTCATCGTCAATCATATGTGAAACGTTTTTACACAAAGAACAAAAAAATATGGAGAGAGGGGTCTCCTTGTCACAAATCTCTAAAAGGTCTAAATTCATCGGTAGGTTTTCTATTCCATAAAACTCTTATTGACATTGTCGATGTAACGACCTCTTTTTTCCAATAAGATATTGTCCGTTCTGGAGATGAGGTCGTACTCCAATATCCTGCTCTCACAGATTTGTTTGACGAGAATTTCGCAAAGAAGTCATCCAACATGGTACTGTTCTCACTGGAACACTCTTAACTTCGGAGTTCTTATGAGATTCGTTGTCAATTGTACTCCAAAACGCGTCTTACTATCTTGGGAGGGTTTCCTTACATATGTTTTATTTTCATATACCTCCCCAAGCGATGTGGGATTGTGATGACCCCATTTTCCACGACTCGAGATTTGCCTATACTCGAGTCCGAGATTTGCTTACACTCGGCTTATGTCCCGAGGTTTGCCTCGAAACCCATGGTTTACCCTGCAGTCGTCCTCATACGTACACATTCGGGTCATCATAATCACCCCCTTCGGGGTTCCAACGTCTTCGTTGGCCATATTTTCAATTGGGTACAGTCTCTGATACCATTTATAACGACCATTTTTTTCAAGTAACATATTATCCACTTTGGTGATTTGGTCATAACTCAATATCCTCCCTTCACGAATTTGTTTGGTGAGGACTTTCCAGTCAGTCACTCAACATGATACTGCTCTCGCTAGAGTACTCTTAACTTTAAAGTTCTTATGAGATCTGTTGCCAATTGTGCTTCAAAACGCATCTTACTATATTGTGAGGATTTCCTTACATATGTTTCATTTCCATATATCTTCTCAAGCAATGTGGGATTGTGACGACCCCCTTTTCCACGACCTGGGATTTGCCTATACTCGAGTTCGGGATTTACCTACACTCGACTTACGTCCCGAGGTTTGCTCTGCATTCGTCCTCATACGTACACATTTGGGTCATCACAGTCGAGACACATCTCATGATAAGGTTGGATAGAGAGTCGGGAATGTCACTATGTCTCAAGGTATCTTCAAGAAAGTCCCAACACACTTTATCATACGTTTTTTCCAAATCAACCATGATCGCCATCAATCCCGCCTTACGCTTCTTATATCTCATCGAATGAATTGTTTCTTGAGCGAGAATGATGTTGTTTCTGATGTGGCGGCCGAAGACAAAGCTAGCCTACATTTTACCAATAAGTTTGGGCATGGCGTTCTTCAATCTATTTGTAATAGCTTTAGAGATAATTTTATATCTAATATTGCAGAGACTTATATGCCGAAACTGGCTAATAGTATATAGATCTTCAACTTTGGGAATAATGACAAGGTTTGTGGAATTCACTTCCTGCAAAAGCCAACCACCTTCGAATATGTTTATGGAAAACTCACACACAATATTCTCCATCAATGACCATTGGTTCTGAAAAAAAAAACACCGGCATCATATCGGCGCCAGGGGCTTTAGAAGGCCCCATATCGAAGATCGCTTCTTTAATTTCATCAACATTAATCAGTCTACAAAGAAATTTCTTATCACTGGAAGATAACCGAGGAATTTTAGGCCATTGCATGGGACAGTTCGAGCACCCGGGGTTTCTTCAATATAAAGAGATTTAAAAAACTCCATGACTTTAGAACGTAGAACATCTTTATCAGAACGCCAAACATCATCAAACTTCAACGCTTCAATCACATTGTTCCTGATTTTGGCTTTGAACTTCTTGTGAAAATAACTTGTGATTCTATCTCCAAGGTTATCAAAATCCGAACAAGGAAATTTGAACAAGCCTTTTGACGCTAGACAAAATTCTCCAGTAAAAGAATCAAATCAAGCTCCTTGCTAAGGTCTTCCCTCAGTTTCTGAAGATTTTTAGTGTAATGAGATTGATAAGCTTTTTTGAATGTCAACCAAACAAGCAAGTGTCTTCTTCCTTCTTTGGAATATATTTCCAAACAAATCTTATTGCAATCCGTAACTTTCTCAGAGAACTTTGAGATAGCACAATCCATATTGTCCCTGCTACTCCAATTCCTATTAACAAAAAATCTTGTTAATCCTTGTGAGATGCCCAAGGTATGAGAAAGCGAAACGGGTCATGTGGAGACCAGTCAGACGTGTTCTTCCAAGGCTTTATGATTATGGGTATGTGATCGGACCCAACCATGGGTAAGTGGTGCACACTAGACTTAGAGAATACATTAAGCCAGACAATGTTTGCAATAGTTCTATCAATTCTTTCAAAAATCACCCCTCCCTTCCAAGTGAATTTCGGTTCATGAAAGGCAAAATGAGACATCTCCATATCTAACATCTACTCTTGAAATTTCTTACAAGGCCTCGAGCCCTTTACAGAGCCACCTTTTTTATCATCTCTACTAAGAAATGCATGAAGTCCCCCGTCAATAACTAAGGAGATCCTGATTAGTGTTAAGTAGTAACTTGAGGAAATCTGACAAATTTTGTCTAATCTGAGTTTGATGACTCCCATACACCGCTGGTATTCCGATTACCAAGGATTTTCATATGAATGAATTGTTTATTGTTGTAGATAATCAAAATCTCTAACCATTTAGTCCAAAATACCAAAATACCTCTAAAGAATCCCTTCGCTTCCACTATGAGCGATCTAGCATAAATCTCTAATGGATGATACGTTAAGATATGATTTGTCGAAGAAAGTAGTTTAAGATCTAAATTGTTGACTACCCTAAACGATAAAGTCTAAATTGCACTTTAGCCAATTAAATAAAATTTGAATATCTCGCTTTTACAATTTTACCAACAAAATTAAGATAAATCTATATAAATTAAGAGTAACGTTAGGTTTATGTTTTTAGTTTACATTTTATGTTTTACCTACTCACATAGTGCTCATTAAATGTTAAAATTAATATAATATTTTATTATAACAATTAGTGAGTATAATGTCAGTAAGTAAAAATTAGAGTGTAAATTTGTATAGTACACCTAGGATTACTCATAAATTAATTAGGGTAGTAATAAATTTATCTTCTAATTGTATCTTTTAGTTCTTTCTTCATAATGGTCAATTATTAATTGATGCAATCAATACAACAAATCACAAAGAGGAAATAAAATAAGTCATTAATTACATCAATTAATGATTGAGGTCTATTGATCATGAGTCAACTTTAGATTTCTTACAAATATTGAATCAATTGCATAAGAGAAAATAGAACCACTAAAAATGTTTCAAATGATAATTTGAAGGGAAAAAAACGATATTTTTCCAAAACCACGAGCTTTTGAAGTATCTTTTGTAAAATTAAAATGTTGAAAACACATTATTTTTACAAATTTCATGCAATTTAAGAAAGTAAACATGCTCATGAAGTTCTTTTTTTTTTTTTTTACTTCAACTTATGAAAAAGTATTTGAATATTCAATTTTTATTATGTAGTTCTTTTTCTTTTCTATGTATTCTCTTGGGTCTTTTATGAAGTATTTTCATAATAAATAGACAGAAATGTTGATATTTATTTATTTCTTCTTTGAGTTGAATATGGATTTTCAAGTAATATTTCAAATAGAAGTATAAACAAGTAAGTAAACTAGCAAGCTGTTAGGATTAAACGCCCTAATACACTTGTAATGAACGATCGAAAATCGAAAAATAACACAGAGAGATTTATAGTGGTTTACTCTCGTTGTGAGAGATACGTCCACTGGCCGCTAACAGATTTCACTAAGAACAAAGGAACGAGTTACAATAGTTTTTTGCCTCACACTCTCTCTATCTCCAATAGCCTAAATATGTCTTTATATAATAGATAATTTAGGGTTACAAAATAACAGGGTAAATATTACCAAAATACCCTCAAACCTAAATTAGGCTCCACAACTCAATAATCTCTCACTTGGAGACTAATCTCATAATCTCTCCATCTGTAGCGGTTTCATTCTCATATCTCATCCAAGAAGTCTGACTGAAGTTGCGCACAACTTCATCTTCTCACTTGTCACAGCTTTCGTTAACATGTCAGTTGGATTCCAACTCCCTGGTATCTTCCCAAGCGCCAACACTTTATCTTCTAAGGCGGATCTGATGAAGTGATAACGCACATGTATATGTTTTGTCTTGCCATGATAAATCGGGTTCTTTGCCAAATAGATGGCACTTTGGCTGTCACAATGCAATACACTCTCATCGTAGTTTTGACCTAACTCATATAAGAAAGGCTGCAACCACATCATCTCCTTCGCGGCTTCTGTCACTGTAATATACTCTGCTTCACAACTAGAAAGAGCAACTACATCTTGAAGCCTCGAGACCCAACTGATTGCGGTGCCACCCAACGTGTAGACATACTCAGTTCTGCTTTTACTTCTGTCAGTATCACCACCATTATCAGCATCAACGTATCCATCTAGACCCAAGTCTGACTTTTGAAAACATAAAGCAAAATCCGAACTTCCCTTCAAATATCGCAAGATCCATTTTACGGTTTTCCAATGTTTCCTTCCTAGATTACTCATAAATCTGCTGACAACTCTCACTGCATGTGCAATGTCTGCTCATGTGCAAACCATCGCGTACATAAGACTACCAACAGCAGAGGCATATGGAACAGTAGCCATGTAGTCTTTCTCTTCATCGGTCGAAGGCGACTGATCTTTGGATAATATGAAATGACTAGCCGACGGTGTAGTGACAGGCTTAGCATCGTGCATCTTGAACCTCCTAAGAACTTTCTTTACGTACTCTTCTTGTGAGAGTTTGAGAACCTCCTGATCCCTGAATATGCTCATTCCAAGGATTTGTTTTGCAGTACCCAAATCCTTCATTGCAAACTTCTTAGATAATTTCTTCTTCAGCCTATCAATCTCATGCAAGGTTGCTCCTGCAATTAACATATCATCAACGTAAAGGAGCAGAATAATATAAGAGTTATCAAACCTTTTGATATAACAGCAGTGGTCGACTTCACATCTCACAAAGTTGTTACTCTTCACGAAGCTATCAAATCTCATGTATCATTGCCTTGGAGCCTGTTTCAAGCCATATAAGCTCTTTTGAAGCTTACACACAAGCTCCTGCTTTCCTTTCACCTCGAAACCCTGTGGTTGTTTCATATAGATCTCTTCATCTAAGTCACCGTGAAGAAATGCAGTTTTCACGTCCATCTGCTGAAGATGAAAGTCTTCTTTGACAACTAAACTTAAGACAGTTCTGATCGTCGTCAGTTTCACCACTGGTGAGAAAATCTCGGTATAGTCAATACCTTCCTTCTGTTGGAAACCTTTGACAACCAATCTAGCCTTGTACCGTTTGTTTCCATCATGTTCTTCTTTAATCCGATAAACCCACTTGTTGTGCAGTGCTTTCTTACTCTTCGGCAACTCAACCAATTGCTAAGTTTTATTTAATTTCAACGAGTCCATCTCATCTTTCATGGCTGCCTCCCACTTAATCGAATCATCAGACTGTACTGCTTCCTGATAACATTCTGGTTCTCCTCTGTCGGTCAGTAGGATGTAATTAAGAGACGGAGACCATCTATAGACTGGTTTACTGACTCTGGATGATCTTCTCAGTTCTGCAATTGGCGTTTGCGGATTTACCTCTGGAGTCACATTTTCATCAACTTCTTCTTCAACAACACTCTGATCTTCTTTGACAGTCGAAGCATTATCAGCTGAAAAATCTTTCAAGTTGACCACAATAGACTCTTTCAAAACAGAACTCCTACTGTCGAAAGTCTTGCCAACAACATCTTTGTAAAGGATCTGTTCGTTAAAGATGACGTTCCTGCTGCGAATGATCTTCCGATTTTGATTATCCCAGAAACGATAACCAAACTCGGCGTCACCATAACCAATAAAAAAACATTTCTTAGATTTCGGATCAAGCTTGCTTCTATTAGAATCATCAATATGAATATAAGATAAGCAACCAAACACTTTCAAAAAGGAAAAGTTTACCTTTTTACTGCTCCAAGCTTCTCCTGGAAGTTTGAAATCTAGAGGTACAGAGGGTCCTCTGTTAATCAGGTAAGCTGCGGTGTTGACAGCATCTGCTCAAAAACATTTAGGTAGCCCAGCGTGCAATCTCATGCTCGTTGCACGTTCATTCAGTGTTCTGTTCATTCTTTCAGCTACCCCATTCTCCTGAGGTGTTCGAGGAATAGTTTTCTCCATCTTGATCCCATTCACAGCACAATACTCTCTGAAATCTGCATCGATGTACTCGCCTCCATTGTCAGATCTCAAATATTTTACTTTCAGATTCGTTTCATTCTCAACCAAGGTCTTCCACTTCCTGAAAACACTAAACACATCAGATTTATTTTTTATGAAGTAAACTCATACCTTTCTTGTTGAATCATCTATGAACGTCACGTAGTAGGATGATCCACCAGGAGAAGAAACGGGTACGGGTCCCCACACGTCGGTGTGTACCAATTCCAGTCTTTCCTTCTTCAGCTCCTTCCCAACCTTTAGAAAACTGACACGTTTCTGTTTTCCAAAAATGCAGCTTTCACATAACTGATGTTCGACAGACTTCAAGTCCGGAATCTGACCATTCTTGACAAGAAGCTTCATTCCTTTCTCGCTCAAGGAGCCCAATTTGCAATGCCACAACTCTGTGTTCTTCGAGTTATCAATAATAGCAACTGTGTCTCTGCATGTAGATGTCATATATAAAGTACCTGTTTTGTGACCTCGAGCGATGACCATCGCTCCTTTAGTAACCTTCTAATCACTATTTCCGAAACTGACATGATGACCTTCACTATCAAGCTGTCCAACTGAAATCAAATTTTGCATCAACCCTGGCACATGTCTCACTTTACTGATCTTCCAAACAGACTCATTTGCCATCCTCAGTTTGATGTCCCCGATACCCATAATATCCAGTGGCTCACCATCTGCAAGGTAGACTTTGCCATAATTTCCAGTCACATAATTTTTCATTAATTTCTTGTGTGCGGTGGTGTGAAAAGATGCTCCTGAGTCCAAAACCCACGAGTCTATCGGACTGTCGACTGAAAAAAGTAATGCATCAGTGATGTTTTTTGTTACTGCATTTGCTCCATCACCTTTGTCATTTCCGTTCTTCTTCGGTGCTCTGCAATCTTTTTTCATGTGACCATGCTTGCCACAATTTCAGCACTCAAGTGTTCGCCGGAATTTAGACTGACCTTTTCCATTCTTTATCTTAGATCTGCCCCTACCCCGGTCGGAGTTTCTATCATTGACTCTGCCTCTGTTTTCAACATTCAGGGTTGAACCTTTTGATATTTCACCAGAATCAATTTTACGGACCTCCTCGGCAAGAATGCGATCCATCACATCGGTGAATACCAATTTTGCGCTTTCGACTGAATTACTAACTGCTGCCCTCATAGGTTCCCAGCTGTTCGGTAGAGATGCTAACAAAATTAGGGAACAAACCTCATCCCCAAAATCAATATCCACAAATAGCAATTGATTCACAATAGTATTAAATTCATTCAGATGCGCTGCAACAGAAGTACCATCGATCATCTTCAAATTAAATAACTTCTTCATAAGAAATACCTTATTATTTGCAGAGGGTTTCTCGTACATATCAGACAGAGCTTTCATCAGGCTCACAGTGGTTTTCTCCTTCGCTACATTGTGAGCAAAACTTTTGGCTAGCGTCAATCGAACAACTCCCAAAACCTGTCTGTCAAGGAGATTCCATTCACCGTCTTCCATCTTCTCTGGTTTCGCACTCAAGGGAAGATGAAGCTTTTTTCCGTACAAATAATCCTCAATTTGCATTCTCCAAAACGCAAAATCTGTCCCTTCAAATTTTTCAATACCGTGTCCTGTACTATCGTCACCTGCCATAATTATCAATGCAACAAAACAAATATCCAGGTCCAAAAATTGCTTCCCTACAAAATATTCTGAACCAACAAAATCGCCCAATAATCAAATAATTTCCAGAATAATTTAATCTATTCCAAAATATTCTGAATAAATCTACCCAAAAAATTATAACCAAAAAATGTCTCAGCCCTCTGTAATCCAATCTCCCAGAAAAAAAAATCAAATTTTCTGCACAAGCTGAAAACTGTTAAAAAATCAGAATTGGGCAGTAGCTGAACGTGGTTCTGATTTCTCTCTGCCACGATAAACGGCGGTAGTGGTTGATCTCCGTCAGCACTGCTCTCTGTCGGGCACTGCGTGCGAGCTCTGAAACGGTGGCCAAGGGCTTATGGTTCCTTTCGTCGGACGGCGGCTGGACGAGGCAGAAGGAGCAGGATTGAAGCGGTGCTTCGATTTCGCAGACGGGTGCGCAGCTAGGTCAGGCACTGTTCTGTTTCGTGTGGGTGCGGCTAGGGCGCTGTTCTGCGGCTCGGGCTCAGACAATGCTTCGCTATTATTTTTCTTCTCTGTTATATTCTGGGGAAGGAGAAGCTACAGTAAGTAGCTTTTTTCCTTTGGATAATGCGGCAGTAAAAGAAAAAACATCACCTTTTTGTTTTTGTTTTAATGTTTTATTTCCTTTTTCACGGCAGCACAACTTGAAAAAAGGAATTCTTTTCTATTCCTAGATTTTCTTCACCCAATCAAAATTGTAAATTTTTTCACACCAAAAATTACAAACCTGATTCGTTCGATGCCTTCGAAAAAATCAAAACCTGATTTTTCGAAACCACTTCAACCTGAAGCTCTGATATCAGTTGTTATGATTAAACGCCCTAATCCACCTGTAACGAACGATCGAAAATCGAAAATTGAAAATCGAAAAATAACACAGAGAGATTTATAGTGGTTCACTCTCATTGTGAGAGCTATGTCCACTGGCCGCTGACAGATTTCACTAAGAACAAAGGAACGCTTACAATAGTTTTTTGCCTCAGACTCTCTCTATCTCCAATAGCCTAAATATGTCTTTATATAATAGACAATTTAGGGTTACAAAATAACAGAATAAATATTACCAAAATACCCTCAAAGCTAAATTAAGCTCCACAACTCAACACGAGCTGCATTCCAAACTACTTAGTATTAGAGATGACAAACAAATCAGTTGAGTTGAGCCAAATCTGAAAAAGTTTAGCACACGAATCATACTCTAAAGAGCCGAACCTAACGAGTTCACTAAAAAAAATTCAATTCAATTCAGCTTGGGAGTCACGAGCTAAACGAATCGAGTATAAATAAATGTTTCTAATAATTTCAAATAGATATAAATAGAAAGAATTTTTTTATGAAAAAGTAAAAGATTGTCAAGCCAAGTGCACATGCTAGCAAGACACCCACCTGTTTAACACCTCTAATTATTATAAATAAATTTAAATATTAAATTGAAATTATCATGTGTTATAATTATTTATTCAATTTGTTTAATCAACATTAATGATGATAAAATAATTTCATAGAATATAAATCATATTAAAGATATTAACTTAATGAATAAAGTAGTATTCATATAAATTCAAAGAGATATAATAATATATAAAGCAATAAATTTACATTGTTGAAGAAGTTAAATAGATAAATGATGATAAAATATAAATTAGTTGAAAAAAAATTAGTATTACACGTAGCGATAGAAAATACAACTTATTTATTTTTAAAAAAATAAAAATTAAAAGAAAATAACAAAACAATTAAAAAAAATAAGGACAAAAAGAAGAGTATTACTATGTTTATTCTCTTATTTTATACTATTAAAATACTCGTCGACGTGTAAAAAATAATTAGTGTAATTAATGTAATAAATTAATTATTTATAATTTATTATGTTATTAAATTAATCACTGTTTGACACGTTAACAAATATTATAAAATAATAAATATAATATTATTTTTAAAAAATAAATGTCCAAATATAAAAAGAAATCTTTGTGCCATAAAAAGTTGGTAGAACGTAGAACCCACTAAAGACAAAAAAGATGGGCCAACCGATAGAATGGATGGAACTTTGAAAGAGGGTCTTGGAGTAGGCAGGCTTGGCGGGCTCATCTCGTAGTCTTAAGACTGAGTCACGCCCGACTCATTACTATAGCGGTCGAGCCAAGCTCAGCGCACTATAGTGACAGACGAGCGAGGAGGCTGGCTTAGTACTCTTTTTATTTCAAATATCGCTCTTTCTTTTGGTCCGCACCGAAGTCGCTAGAAGTCGAATGTCTTGCCTAATAATTGAAGTCAAAAGTCATTCCTGTGTGTGTGCATATATTTTTAAATTTGCAAACTTTTCTACTCTTAAAATTATACTCAACTTAAGCAATTTGTTTTTAAGAACAAAGATTTCTATTCTTGAAATAAATAGTTTTAAAACCAGACAACTTCTTTGACAAAGCAACATCAATATGGAATAGGATCCATATATGGTAATATCAAACAAGTTCCTTTTTTGAGTTGAATTTAAAATATTGAGAGAAAATTCGATAAATCGATCATGAAATGTTAAAGTCTATTGAGTTACCCATAATCACCGTCTTAATAGTACAGTTTGTTTTAATCTCTGTCTTTGTTGATCCGGTGTTAACACCCTTCTTTCAGGTCTATATTTTCAATCTATTCGCTGTATTCTTTAATCTCTCTCGTCCACAAATGTTTGGCATTTGACAGCCGGAGCTCAATCCACCACAATGACAACGCTGCCCAATCCAGGAGACCTATTTGCCGGCGAGGCTGACGGTTGGCTGCATGAATTTGGTGTTATAGATTGGTCCGGCCGAAGCAGAGAATGGCGACAGTTGGGGCAGGATGAGTGGGACGCCAGCCATGTGTCTATGCAACTCACGTGAAATCCATGGTTGCATTTGGGCAATACCCTAATCCTCTCTCCTTCTTTGTACTCTCCCAGACAGATGGGGCATTCCGTCTCATTAATACTGATTTTGACTCCTCCACCATAAACAGCCACCGGGATTTGGCGCAGATCGCGCTTCTTCAGCCCTGTCGCAGCCAGCCGTGCGGCGGCGGCTTCTGGCGTCTCCATTTCGAGCCTCCTCCTGCAGCGCAAAGCACAGCGCACAATCGTGTTCACGCCCAGTGCGCCAATCAATGCGCATAACAGGGCCGCCAGTATAATCACCATGTTGGTGTCGAAATTGGGCTTGTTCCCGTCGCTCGCTTGGCCGCCTCCGACAGTCTGTGCGGCGCTGACATCTGCCTCCCCGAAAACTCTGTTCCTCTGAATCATCTTATCAATTTTAAGTTTTTCCGTGGCAAGATAAAAAAAATCTCAGGCTATCCTTTTCTGGGTTTTGTTTTTGGTTTCAGACGAATCAAGAGATCAGTACTAAATAGTATCTTGGACATCCACAACCAGTGAATTTCTCCATTACAACCAGCAAACGAAGAGAGGAAAAGACGATAGAGTTCGTCGGGACGTGAGTAACGATCGTCGCCGGTGGGACTGGCTGATCTGAATCTGAATCTAAATCTAAATCTAAATCTAAATCTAAATCTTTCTCTTCTTTAATAATCGATCAAGATCCAGCAATGAAAAGGATGTCAAGAAACGTACTGATGGAGCAGGAAGCAGAGTACCCAAAAAACAAAAATCAAATCTTTACACTACTCCATAACACAACTGAATACTTAATATAGAACAATGATTAAACAAACGAAAAATCAGACCTTTAAAACAGCCCTTTTAACCCTTAGAACTGAACAGGTATACTAGATCCAAATGGATCACTGTTTGAGTTCAAAAGGAGAATCCAAAGGGCGGCACGTGGCATTCAAGACTCAGGAGCTGAAAAGCAACGTGGTCGGAAGGAGAAAGCAAGATTCAAACCAAGAAGTCCATACCGACCAAAAATGGGTACGTGGGAGCACAGAAATCCAGACAGAAGCCGGTGGATCGGACTGTGTTTAATTGTTGAACTGACTCTTGAGAGAGAGGCTCTGTTTTAACGACGCTTCTCTCTTTCCTCTTATTTAATGACGTAGTTGGGATTGGTAGGACATGAATAAACTTAAGTTTTGTCTGTTTCTAAACAATTGCATTGTTTGTTCTACACTTGGACCAGAAGTGTGTAGTTATCTCTCAACACTCGTGTTTATTTATTACAGACTTTTGGTAAACGAGAGTATTATTCCTCACACATAAATCATGCATCTTGGGTCTCAAATAACAATTTTAATTATCAAAATGGACAATGAATTAATGGATATTTTCAATTGACAGTTAAACTTTTAATTTCGTCAATTGAGACATCATAGTTTAACACGTTAGCATTGTCGTTAATATCTGTTAAATTTTCCGTCAAATCTCTTTCCCTCTCTCGGCGAACCTTATCTTGATTGTTTCTTTAGGACAAAATAGTTTTGGCCATAGAAAACAGTAGGCCTTCCTACAATCAGTACAGTTCTGATCAAGTTTGGAGAAGCAACAAAAACAGCAGTTACAGAAAATGGCAGACAATAGAGAACATCAATGACCTAGAAAGGCAGATTTTGTGCCTTCCCAGATGAAGTTACTCTACAAAAGCAATGGAAAAATATTAGACAGAGAAGAAACAATGGTCATGGATGTCCAACTTCATGTAAAACAATCCCCATACTCCATTAAATATCAGCGGCGAGGATGAGAGTCGAACCGAACCCTTGATCCAATCATCGTGTGATGAGTGGTCTGAGCAACCTAAGCTGCAGACGAAGCTTGATGACCATATATTTTTACCTGTGCCTTCTTCACAGACCCTTTCTATCTAACCAGTGTTAACACAAGTGTTAATTGAAAATATCTCCTTATTTTAAGTTTCATTTTGATAATTACATTATATCAATACAATTGTTTCTTCTAGTGTTATTTACTCTTGTTAATATTGCTGGCTATAGATCATGCACACTCTATTTCTTCGTGTTTCTTGTCCTTCACCGCCTTCATCACAAACCTTTAGTTAAATGGATGTTCGGTCTTAACGTGGCCATTGTTTCGGCTAAATTTGTTGCCTCTGCATACATGAACTTTGCTAGTTCCCAGCGGCTTCTAAGAGAGAGAGAGAGAGAGAGAGAGAAAAAAAAGACATGCTATCAAACATGGCATGACACAAAAATCTTCGCTTGACCTCAAAGTCGGGGCGGTGCAAAAGTCTCTCAAGATTTGGCGTTCATGATTGAAATGGAAGGGAAATATACAGGGTGCATGCGCCCGAGCGTGGAGGTGAATGCCGAGTTGCAAAAGACCCTCAAATTTGAGCTTCCGAAATTGAGGGCAGATTGTTGAAAATGTAGGAATGGAAAATTTTGTCTCAAGAGCAGGTTTTTGGGTGGAAACACAGATGCTCCAAATTGGAATTAAGTTATAAGAAATGGGTTGGAGTGGATGATTGCCCGTGTCACGCTCAAAGAGATCTCGAGACAGAACAGAAAACAATCCGATCTGAAAACTGAACTAAATCGTTTGACCCTTAATTCTTATCATTTATTAAAACAACGAAAGTGCAAATAAATTAAATAAAAGTCAGAGCCCAAAACGATAGGTTAACATGTCCAACAAATGACATCTAGATATAACATTAGTATAATCAAAATAAAATATACCAAATAAAATTAAATAATTCAAGTTTACCAGTTCCATAAAGTCTAAACTCTCAATTAAATAAATTTCTAAAAAAATAAATTTAGAGAAATCTGCCTGGCAAAACCGACTTCTGAGTAGTGAATTGAACGTCTTATTGATTATGTATTGAAAGGGTGTTCTTAGGATGAGTTGACTAAATTTAAAAGCGATAGTATTTTATTTTCAGTTTTTATGTTTAACAACAATTTTAAAATACGAATAAAAATGGAGTCACTCGTAGTCTTCGTACATATCATGTCTAATACAATAAAATGAAAACAACGATACCCAAACAATCGCCAACGCTATATAAAACACTGTAATCATGTTTAGAGTTTTGCCCCTGGAAAGACGAAACAGTCAACTGTCCAACATTCTAGTCAAAACATGTTTTTCATGACAAAAATGAAAGTGCGCATGAAACGATATTTGCATTAAAACAAAGTGTTAACAAGGAATTTACCAATTATTTTAAAAATAACATAATTAATTAAAATGTCCAAAAATAAATTTCTATCTTGAGTGAGTATATCATAGCCTAAATATCCAAGCCCAACGTCCAGGATTTAAGATTTAATTAAATGATTTATCCATTAAATTTCAAATTTGTTCTGCTTAAAGTAATCTAAGTTTTAATCGGATACTTTTGTCCATTAAAATTTCCAATCTCATTCCTCAAAATTGGTTTGTGCAGGGATTTATGGTTTATTGGAAGGGATTTATGATTCAAAGATGATGTTCACGGAAGGATTACTGCTTAATCCTACAATTTTGTAGTGTTGAGTTGTCAATATAATCATGCCAGTAGTTCAGAGATGGAGACGTCGTCTAGATTTAGCGAACATACTATTTAGATATTACTGAAATAATTTAGGGTTACACTGCGGAAACCAAAGTAAAAAAAGACGACGGTAAAAAAACAGGAGTTGTTCTTGAGAAGACAAGACAACCACCATTGCAACTCGAACTGGAGGAGAAAGACTCGCTGGAATCAAACCCGCCATGCTTATTCTCAATGCTAGCTACTGGTAGTAATACTGATATAACTCATTCCGTCCAAAAAGACGGAACGGTTTCTGAACCATCGACTTCACTTGACGCTGCAATGGAGTAGAGTGGACAAGATTAGTGGAAGCTTAGGGGAGTTAACTCGGATGAAAATGGCGGAAAACGTAAAATCATTTGCAGAGAAACTTTGAGAAAGATGCTTACGATTTGCAGTCGGTGGAAGGGCTGATCTTGTAGGGAATGCTGACTTTACATGCCCGGGGGAGGCCGCTGGCGAGACCGAGGTCGATACTTTTAAAACTCTTTGCAGCTGTCTTCAAGCATTCGCAAACAGTCTGACGGTCGGGGGTGGTCCTAGCCTCATCGTTCAGCGAGCTAACTCCAACGCAGCAAGAATTTGTCGGTGAAGGGGTTTCGCGCCTCAGGTACGCTATACAGCCGGACACTTTGCTGATCACAGATGAGCAGTCAATAGCTTCCGCCGTCAGCGGAGCGGCAACAGCTACGAGCAACACCACCGCACAAATGAACTTCAAGCTTGCCATATCAAAGGGTCTAAAATTCGAACTTAATAAACCTGAAAATCTTTGTTTGCAGAAGAGCTCCGTGCTTTAATGGCTGAAGGATGGACTGAATTTATAGGCAGTGAAGGGGATATGCCAGGTTGGTGGTGGTTGAGGTCATTAAATTCTCTGATGGTTAACTTTTTGAGTGTGGCAAAAATTGAACGCCATGTGAACGGAAAAGTTGCCATTTTCTCTGTTGGTTATCGGAAATCAGAGCTTGCAATTATGGCGCTCCTTTTCAATTTGGGTTCTAACACAGTATTCTTCCTCCATTGTTAATTCAGGATAACATGCGTCCAACATTGGGATTTAGCTTAAAAGGAAGTGTTAGTTCGATCTAAGTTTTCTTTCGTCACACCCGTTAAGTTTCAGCTTGTAAACTGAAAACGGAAGAACAAGCTGACGATATTGGTTTCAAAGAGAAACACAGAGAGAGTAAATGATTTGACATTATCATTCCTGTGTGTGATGTTCACATATATGCAGTGAAAAATAATGTTGAAAACACAAACGATAAATTTAAACTGAACTAAACGTGAATAGTAAGTACACTAACATCTCCCCTCAAGATCAATGTTTTAGGTCGAAGATCTTAGATGTAAAAATACCAAACTCCGAAGATGGAAGAGGCTTTGTGAAGGCATCGAGTTGGTTTTTCAATGAAATAAATTTGACCAACAATAGTTGGTTAAACATTTTTTCACGAACAAAATAAAAATTAATCTCAACATGTTTAAATTTAGATTGAAAGACAGGATTAAAAATAAGCAGGTTACGCTCAAATTGTCACGTACAATAAGACAAGGTTTGGTTTTGAGGGTGACTAATTTCTAGGCTTTGGAGTTGAAGATGGACAAATGTCGAGACATGGTAAAAGGCAACACACCTCCTAATAATTGAAAGGTTCAAATTCAAAGGTTAGGCAGTGGATGTTAGTTGGGTAGTGAGCAAAGCTAAGTTGAGATCAGGGTTTGCAAAGCAGACAGGGAGTGTGTAGAAGCCTGCGTTGAAATGAATGCTCAACGACTGTAATAAAGCCGGTTTTGTTGAATTTAAAGGCCTCTCCACGTGTACTAATCTCATTGCGACACGTTGCCCTGGTCATTTACTCTGATGTGGTACCTTAATATGATGTTTAAAATAAATTATAAATAATATATTAATTACATTTATTTTTTTTGAGTTCGGTAAATTAAATTTTATATAACTTTTGCAAAATTAAAAGTACTTATTTCATTATTACAGCTTTTGCAAAATTAAAATTACGTATTTTATAATTTTAATCTTGCTTGAGCAAAAGCCGAGTCGATTCGATTCAGTTTTTGAATCAAAACTAACAAAATTGACTTTTTTTAATTCCTAAAAGCCAAAGTCGAAATCAAACCATCCAAGGTGGCAGTTTAGTTCTGATTTGGTTTTGATTTGGTTCTGATTTTTTTAAAACAAATTGATATTCTTAGCCATACAAGAATTATTAAATTATGAGTCTAATAAAATTTCAAATTAGATAAATAAATAATGTAAATAACGACTAAGGTGATTAAATTGAATAACTCAATCAATTTAATAGTTAATTCATTTTTTAATAATACAATTCAATTACTAATTAATTTATTAAGTAATCAAATTACTAATTTGGTAATAATCTAACCACAAATTAGTATAATAATATATTTATTAATTAGATATAATCTACAAATTTAATCATTAGTCACCACAGTTCAATAATGTTATTAATAAATAGGTTATAATTTAATAAATTAATCCCTAATTAGTATAATTTGATGGATAATTAGTCAATAATTTAATTACTTTTTGAAGTAACAATCACATAATTTAATTTTAAGCAATTGTAGAATTTGAGTTTTGAACCTAAAATTAATATTTTATGGGATAATTTCTTAACATTTTAATAATTTTAAATTAATTTTAGTTGTGAAATCAAGCTGAAATATGATTTGATGGATTTTTTATATACTGTCAGGGATCGGTCCCTCGATGAAGGGCACTGACCCTTCGTTCTCAAAATTAGGGGTCAGTGCCTCCATCGAGGGGCTGATCTTTGACAGTATATAAGGGATGTATCTCACGTCCTGCTGAAATTTTCATTTTCTCTCTCAGCCACCATTGATTTTAACTCAAAATCTAATCATTTTATGCATCACCGTGTTAATTTCTCCATACCTATTTGTTTCTTGATAATATCGTCCAAAATCTCTCACAAATCTAAGCCTAAAATCTTCAAAATCAACAAATCCCAAAATTCTAAAAAAAAATCGTAAAATTCCATCAAATGGCTCCTAAGTTAATCTTTAAACCAAATGTCCCGTCCTAGGTTAAATGATTGTTATTGCTAAAATTTGGTAATAAAAATAATAAAATGCATATTTTGTAGTTAAATATTGCAACATTCTCTCCTAGCATCAAATTTGAAGAAAAATATTTATTTTGATTATATTTCATAAAAATCATAATATAGATGATTATTGCATATTAATGAATCTAATTAGAAATATTGATTTTTCAAATTATAATGAAGATGATGCCCACGAGTTGTTCAAGCAATGCAACAATTTTACAGATAGGAGAGAGGAGAAAAACATCTCAAATAGGGAAAATAAAAATTTGGCAAAAGAAGATTTGAAGGACATGATTTGAATTGAAAATAGAAAGTTAGAAGAGAGAGAAATGATTGGAAAAAACTTTTACGTAGAAGAAATGTGGAGCGAAACAGTGAGCCGAACGAAAGGTTCGAAAGGACGAAGAGAAAGAAATACAAAGAGAAGAGAATAAAATTAGAAGGAGAAAGAAAAACCCAGAACAACGTATTGCTGTAGCATCGCATCACAGAGAAGACTTTATATATATTTTTTTGAATGATGATTTTTATTATTAATATTTAATGGCTAAAAGGAGAGATTATTCAATTATGTTAATTTATTTACTTTTTGTTAATTTGTCTAAACCATTCCGAATTCCACCATAACGATGTCATTTTATTAAAAAACAAAACAGTGTTTAAGAAATTGAAATAAAAAATATTACAGAATGACAACATTTCTCATAACAATAGTTGTTTTGCTTGGTCGGTGTTACTTTATAAAGAAGAAAGATGGATATATCTCGGCCATATTATATCAGATGCGATTCCGACAAAATTGCAATGATACAATGGCCATCTCCGTCTAATTTGAAAGTTTCCTTGGTTTGACAGACTTTTATCTGAAATTAATTAAAGGATATGAGGTTTTAACTAAACCTCTGACAAACTTACTCAAAAAGAAGGTTTGCTTGTGAATTTATACTTCTCTAATTAAAACAAAAATAAACTATACCTTAACATCAATAGTAGGATAGTTTTTGAAACTCAAAATTATGAAGAAAAATATAAATATGAAAAATGATAGTAAGGGCTGGGACATAGTCCATTCGGATCTATTCCACCATGGAACCAGGTCTGAACCGTGTTTCACGATTCAGTTCCATGAAAAACTACTGAAGTTGTCTCCTCCTCCCACTGCTTGTAAGCTTATAGTTTCATGTTCTATTTTACTATCTGATGGAGATTCTTTTTGACATTTCCTCATAGTACTACTACTTTATCGGTCACCCAAGAGTGTTTAACCTTACAAGGTGGCCCTTGTTGATTCAGACGAGATTCCAAGTGCACCAAGTTGTTAGGGTCAGAGCGTGAGCTAGTGATGCTTTCGGCTACTGGACTCTCGTCATCTAAGGTGCAACACTCTTCGCCACTTCATCCAGCAGCACGACGCTTGTATTGCTCTCCCACAACCCAATTTTCTCGATTAGGTTGCTCTCATTTTGTTGGTCACTACTACAAGGTCTTGTAAATAATTGAATCTTTATTTGATCTTGATTTCTCTGTTATTCTATTATCTATTATTATTTTTTTTTTTGGGTCTTTGTTAGATCAATATATAAAAATTCAAGTCAATAAAAAAAATTTCCGATTGAATATTTACTCTTTTTTTTTTAATTTTAATTTTAATTTTATGTATTTAGGTTCAAAGTTTAGTCCATGAAATATCTTTCCAAATTATTGAATGGGTATTTGGTGGATTCCGTCATCTTACTCAATTAATCATCAATATTTATTTTCAACAAAATATCATGTATTCTTAGGTTCCCATGTCTATATCATTTCTTGATTAATGGTAGGTCTTAATTCTATAATGGAACCATAATGAATGAAATTAGTTATTGAGTTAATCTTCTCAAAGATATTTCGATTTCAATGTATGATGACGCTATAGCTTCAATACAATTAATTCTTAACAAATTAGTATTTGCGATTTGTGAAGACCATTCAAGCACTGTATGAGTACAAGACTATTTTTTATAGGTTAGTGGAATTGATACACTTTAGATCATGGACTAAACGGAAACAATAAAATAGACACAAAAATCAGATCTTCGATAAAACAGAATCTGATCCAAAAAATACTCAACTTGCAAAAAACGTAACTTTCAATTAGCTGAACCAAATGGATTGAAATTTTAACAGCAACTTACTTGATACGCATATGAAATACCCTTAAAATTTTGTAATAAAATTCTCAGCGGATCAAAATATATTCAATAAACAATCAGACTTGCACAATCTTTCCGAGATATCCGATCGATGGTGAATTTCGAAATATTATAACTTCGTCCATGAGATTCCACAAATGCGTGTATTTTTTAGTAATATCTAGATTATTAGAACTTTATTTTCTATTGAAATCACTATCATCTCTTATACTAGCACTTTTACTATTATTTCCATTTTCACTACAAATGTAACTCCCAATACAACTAATAATTTGATTATTTCAACTATATTTAGTATCATACATCGAATGATCATAGTTGGAATCATGACTCTTCAATATGTTCTTTAGATAACTAGAGGCACAATAAATATAAAAACAAACTTTTTAGTTCACTCACAAAAGAAAGATCATTGTCAATCTCCAAAATTTGATTTTTAATATCAAAATATATAGAAAAACTATATGTATTACTATCTTTAACTAAAAAAGTATTATCAAATATGAAATTCTGAATATCACTTACAGCAATTCAATGATCAAGAGTACTATAACTAAAATTGTCATTATCACTACGACTAGGAATGCTTTTATTCATATCATTATCATTTATAATCGTTCCTTCACTTATATTGGTATTTTCAATCGGATCAAGACTATTAGTTGATTTACTTAGTTTACACCAGTATTCTAATTCCCCATTCAACATCGAATTTAACCATCTTTTTTTCATAGAGCTTTCTTGCCACTATTTACATGAAAATAAAATACAATAAATGAATAATATAGCTCTCCTGAATTCAAGTTGATTTGTGTCGCCTCTTCCTCTGAGAAAGACAATTAAATAATTCTCGATCATGGTCCTTGTAGATCTGATCATCCATATAATATACAAAAAGAAACTACAAAATCCAATTCATCCTTCAGAACCATATTATATTTCGAATCTAGGATGAATTGAGATGGTATTTTGTAAATACGTAATTATCTTGAATATATTAACTATTTTTTTATTTTTCGATCATCTAGAGGGGACAAAAGAAACATCTTGTTCTTCTTCAACAATTTCGGATCTCTAGTAGACCTCTCAATAAGATTTGAACCCAGATGAAGTTTTAACCACTGTTTGATAAACAAAAACAAATTGATCTTGTAGGATTTTCAAGAAATTCTACGATTTCTTCTGGAAGCAGATGATTATTCAGCTGCTTCTCGCATTCCATGAATAGCCGGGACATTGAGGAATATCCCGAAAAGCATTTAGGGAATCAGTTTTGCATCATATCTAAAGGGTTCCTTGGTTCGGCCCAAGAAGAATCGACTTCAATCTTTTTCTGACAGTGAAGATCCCACCAAAACGCCTTCTACTTTTGATAGGCCATGAACTAGTTCAGAATCATTCTCAACGAGTCCATAAGAAGTGATCCCATTTTTTTCATTGGGTCTGGTAGAGACCAAAGGTCGAGCGACCGATCTGGCAGAACAACTCAAAAGATAAAGAAGTATAGTTAATTTCTTCATGCTCATTTCAAGTTCGAAATACCATTTGTACAAATAAGAACCCCCTTCGTTATATGACTTCTTTTTCATATAGGTCGATATAGGATCTTTGGAGCAATTACTTTGAAGTATATTTTGTGCAACAGTCCTTCTTGTTTGATAGAAAAGGATCCAAGATTTTTTCGATGACCTATGTTGTGTAGAAGAGATAATGATCTGATTGATTGCATAAAGCCCGGGATAGCAAGGGAACTGGAAAAAGTATACAGAAAAGATAATTATTTTATATTCTATTAGTATTAGATTAATATTAGTTAGTGATCTCGGCTCAGTGAGTTCTTTCTTCCATGATGAACTATTGGCACAAGTCTTATATTTTGTCTCTATAGACTGAGAAGAAAGAGGGCTCAGCGGGAAGAGGATTGTATCATGAGAGAAGCAAGGAGGTTAACCTCTTTCGAATATACAACACGGATTCTCGCAATGCAATGCAGTTGGACTCTCATGTCGATCCAAATGAACCATTCTTTCCACGGAAGTCAATCTTTGCCTCATAGGCAAGAGAATAGCAAGTTACAAATTTTGTCTCTGTAGGACATATATTTTTATTACTATAAAATTCATAAATGAAGTAGTTAATGATGTGAGGTTAAGAAATATTGTTCATTTATTGGGGACTCGAAGAGAGGGGGGGGGGGGGGATGGAAACACATAAAACCTTTTGAATGGAAATGGAAAAGAGATGTAACTCCAGTTCCTTGGGAAATGGTAAGATCTCTGGCACAAGAAGAAGGGGTTGATCCGTATCATCTTGACTTGGTTCTGATTTCTCTATTTTATTAAGAATACCAAGTTAAGAATACTGAATTGAGTTCTTTTCCTACCCGTATCGAATAGAACATGCTGAATCAAATCTTCTTCATGTAAAACCTGCTTTATTTAGATCGGGAAAATCGTACGGTTTTATGAAATCATGTGCTATGACTCAAATCCATAGTCAATTCTATTTACGATAGGAGAAGTTGACAATTGAATCCCATTTTGTACATTATTTTCATATTCGTATCCGTAATAGTGCAAAAAGAAGGAAGACCCAACTCCAAGTTGTTCAAGAATAGTGGCGTGGAGCTTCTCGACTCTTTGTCGTAGGATTAGATAGTTCTATTTCTCGATGCAGGGCAAGGGAAGAGATAATAGATATAGATGTGGATTTCGAACCTATGAATGAGGATATTTCCGAAACTTACAAAGAAAAAAAAGAAGTGAGTTAGACAAAAGAGAAGTAACTTGGATAAAAAGAAATGAAGTGATTTAGACAAATCTTTTTTGTTGATAATCTTAGACCAATCAATCGAATGTTGATTAATACGTAATCGATCGAACACTACTTGAAAATGAAAATGGCTCTTCTACTCAGAAATGAAATGTTCCAAATGTTCTTGGAAATTTTTGCTCCAATTGGACCATTTGTATCTATATGCATTAGGATCCCGATTCATGGATCTCTCGGTTCGAGAAATAAAAATGAGAGGATCGAACCATTTTTTTTGACCTTTTTTCAAATTTGATAAATGTTGGTTAATCGTATATTTCATTATAGTTCTATGATTCAGAGTATCATTTCCTGTTGGTCCCTTTGAATTCCATATTCAAATGTGCGATCAGATTTATTGAGTTGATTCAATACATTTCTTATGTACCCATAGGTGTTATATTGGATTTGAATCAGATTTCAGATCAATTTATATTGATTGATTGCCTCTATTATGTTGTTGCTAGCAAATATCACTTTTTTTTTTTGTTAGATCTTCTAAATCGGAAGTCTGGACCCATTTTTTCTGATCCTTTGATAAACAGATTCATTCTCGTCATAAAAAATAGGAGATAGAACCAATAAATATTTCTTTTTCGATTCATCTTAGGAGTTGAATACCTTATTTAAGAATTTTTTTGATCCAATCCATAAAAATCAATAGAAAAGATAAATCTCTTATGATATACCAGATTCAGCCTCCTACACTACATTGAATAATGACATGGAACGATATCTTGAAAAATGAAAGGGTTGTTTGACCAAAGTGAAAGAATGCCATCTTCAAGCTTATCATGACCAAACATGAACTCTTTTTCGAAGTTGTATTTATTTTAGTTGACTTAATGTTGACTATAAATATATCTCATTCCTCCCTCTTTAAGAAGTCGAAAATTTGAATAAAAAATTGTGTTATTGTTGTGAAGCTTTTTCATATTTATTGTGTTTCCAATACTGAGAAACAAACCCGAGTACCTTCACAGGTCTCCCCTCTTCTCTTTCACTCTTCCACCTATTTTCTTCCTCAAGTATTGAAAGTGTGTCACCTAGTGACATTGAAGTTCCAAAAAGGGAAGAAAAGCAACACTGCAATTCAGTAATTTTGAGGAATAATAAAGAAGTTGAAATAGTGGAGAATCAGAGTGACACAACTAAGAAAAATAAAGACTTTCGTAACGAAACAATGGTGGAAGAGAAGTCACAAGAGCAGAAATTTCCCGATGTTGCAACATCACCGCAACAAACAGTTGAATGAAATCAAGTTGAACAACCTCTTCCACCATTTTTGAATGTATCAAAACAACTTTACATTAATATCCCTTTCAAAGAACTTTTGCAGCAAAGGACGAGTAAAGATGTCTTGTCAAAGAAAAAAACACTCAATGAAATTGAAATAGTGGCAAACAAAAAGAAAGATGATATAAAGACTACTCTGAATAGAAATTCATATTAAACAAGAGCAAAGTTTTCTTCTCTTTCCAAGTTTTAGGTTGATGAAAATAAAAAGTAACGAGATGTTGACTTTAAAACAAGCGTTTTTGGGAAACAACCCACATTTAATTGTTTTTATTTTAGTTATTTATTTTTAAATATTTTAATATTAATTTTGTTTGATTTGCAAGTAATTAGAAAATAAAAACTTTCCAATAACATTTCAAAATTTTATAACACATGCTTTTAAGCGAGCCAAAAGAAAATCCAAGAAATGAAAAAGACGCCAGTCTTTATTCACAGAATTTTGAAAACAACAGCCATAATACAAGTTCACACTTCCCCAATCAACTTCTATCCTTCCTCTCTATCTTGTGATTGGACTCAGTTAACAAATTTTAACCCAATTACCCGTTTTTCTAAACTTCTTCCTTAGCTACCTTTAAATTTAGACTTCCTTGCGACGGGCTATCGAAAAAGCAAAAGTTAATTCAAGTCAAAATCAAGGGAGGCTTAAGTTAGAGAAGGTTTGCAGCCATCAAACAAAGCACATGCATCTCATCTAATGCATATTTCGGTATCACTACAGATTCAGTAATGTATAGTTTTTGAGAATCAAGTAATTCATCTGTTCTTTTTTATTTTTTTCTTTTGAAGTGAGTTTCAAATTAGTCTGATAATTCTAACATAAAAAACCAGACCTTCTCCAGATACTTAAGTAATTTTATATGGATGAGCAGTCGGAGAGCCAATAATTTTGGGCTTTGATCATTCGACTTTAGCCACTCCTCCACCAGAGCTGCTGTCAGTCACTGTCTCCAGTACAAACCTGGAATCGAAACCCACAAAATCAATAATTCATCATTTCAAATCAGTATATCGTCAATTTCCCGTGTTAGAACATAAAACCATAAGATTGTTGTAAAGCTTTTTCTCCATATGCCCAATATATCCAACCGATGCTAAAAAATCATACCTCGCCAGCTTGTCCCGGGATGATTGCAAGACGTAGATTGAGAGAGTGAAGGACAGCATAAGACCTGTTGCATTCAAATAAATTCAAACTTCAATGCGCTGTAAAGTTGTAACCCTCCCCTCTCCCTCCCACCTTTCCTCTCTATACGTGTGTGTATGCCTAACGAGTTAACTTCTTTAAAATATAATTAGGAAAACAAATCCAGTTCAGTAAAACTTAAACAAAGAAAGAAATAAAATAACTAAGAACTAGCATTACATCAATAATGTTTTGATAGTGTAAGTAGTAACCTGATCCAAACAGAACATAAAACCCAGTAGACACGTCAATTTCGGATCGCTCCTCCCTATAATATGTCAAAAAATAACCCAAAATTTAGGTCCATCGGCCGACAGCTCTTCCTTTAACAAACCTCATAAAAATTGACGGTTAAAAGAACGACTATATAAAGTAATTGACCAAAAAAATACTCACCAAGTATATCTTACTAATACATGCTTTGGCCAAAGTTTTGAATCCCAGAACTGTTTACTAATATCTGGTTGAACGTAAAGAACTAAAAAAACAGGACGGTAGAAGTAGAAAGATTACTAATATTGAGATAAAAAGGTTTAAAAGTAATTAAACATAAATGTGTAAAAGGGCTGGATTTTTTAGAGAGATTCTCAGGATTCTATTATTCTTGACATGTTGCATTATTACACTTTTAGAATAATAATAAGCTCAAGTTTACATCTCCAAATATATCATACCAGTTCCCAAATACTGACATAGTTTGTTAACTCATTGCATCATAGATTACAGAGAAAACAAGAAACAATTCAAAATTAAGCATTTTTCAAAGTATTGCAGGCAAGTTTCTAAGATAACATTCAGGCGTAAATTATTCCCACTTTCATTCTTCAGGATCTGATAACTAGCAACATTCAATGAGTCGGTCTAGTTCTCAAAAACAAAACACAACATTGATCATTTGGACCCAAGACACTCTGATAAATTGGAGAAGTAAGCAAGGAATTAATATTATGGACCTAAAGCACTAAAGAAAGTTAAAACAAACATGTTAAAAAGAATGTCAAAAAGGTGGATAGAAAGAAATTTTAAAATTACATACAGTGGTGAGGGATATCCACAACTTTAGCAGTGACACCATGCAGATCAGTTCCTGAGTATCTCTGTGGAGCATATAAGATGCATAGGGTAAAAAGTTAAGGCCACTAAGTAAGACACAGATTCATTAACTACCATATGCGGTTAGTGCATTTTTTCATGAACTAGAGACTACATATTTACAAACTTGCGATGAGGAGGTCCAATCTGAATAGCATACCAAATGGACTTCAATCATTGGCACCTCACGACTCTTACGGTTAATCACAAGAAGCCATGGGATAAGAAACTTTTCTCTTCCAACTTGAAAGGATCTGCATCGAAATATCAAACATGAGTTTCTACAGAGATCAAGAAATACAGTAACCCAAAATCATAATCTTCCATGCAAGTAACGTAATTTAGAAATACTAAAACAAATTCAGACAAAAACAAGATCCTTGCTTTCACTATACCTGATAAGAAATATTAGACATACAAATCGAATAAACATCTATATGATATTTGTTTTACAAACAAATATTGTTTCGAACATTTGTTATTATGACTCCCTTCATAATATCACATGACAGCAAGTAATACAATCTCAGAGTACTGGAAACCATTAGAACATAAAGTTTCACCGTAGGAAACAAAGACAACCAATTGGCTTTGAAAAATAACTCAGCTTTAGCAATTGGGTAATTATTCGCTTCCCAAAATTACGAACATCCGTGAACAATTTCCATCTTAGGAAATGCAAGTTTTAGCTCGTCTGCTTTTCATCACTTAAACATTGAGATTTTTCTATGAACTATTCACTTGTTTGGAAATGCCAGTTTTAGCTTCTCTGTTGGCTTTCATCATTCCTAATGTCCGGCATCACAAAAATTTCACATATGACAGTACTGATTATTTCCAGCTAGTATTAGCCTAACTAGAAACTCTATGCCCATTCTTTAAAAGCAGCATCCAGCACAGGGGAACGAGAAGGAAAATAAAGCACAATGACCTTCAAAACTTTCTCACATTTTATACGCATCAGCACCCGTGTAACCCAATGGCTTAGGTATAGGAAGCAACACCTTGAAATTGTCAGAAAAAATTACTAAAACCATTAAAAACACAAACGAGTAGACAATTATAGCATACGAAGGAGAAATGATTGATCGAAAAGTTAAATACCTCTCGATTAACGGCAAAGATCGGACAGTGTCGAGCAATCACGTCGAACCACACTGTTCTTGACTGAAATTGAACCAAAAACAAAAAATCTCCATAAAACACGAACTCACTAATTCATGATGCGAGTTGTTGCTGTAGAAGAGTGGAAATTAAGGAACGAACAGAGTGATATTGACCCATCTTGCTCATGGGAACGATATCCCCAGGCCTGTAGGCGTAAGAACTCCATGGAAGTGTCAACAACAAAACTAAAACGTACAAAGCTGGTCGCCAACAATTTGTGCACATTTTCTGCGATCTCTTGCCTCTGGTAACTGCGATCTCCCGAACAACTGAAAGCCGAAAACGACTGGGCTTTTACCCGGTATCTTCGTTCGAATGTACAGCCCAACTCAGTCCAATATACAGGCGCCATGAACAAGGTGATAACTTGTACAATTTGACCTTCACTTAACGAAGAAAAGTACAAATTATATCGTAAACTCAATAATGGGAAAAAATAATTTTAATATATTGATAATGAACAATTCACCTCATACCGTGTCATTTTCCGTTAAAATGACACGTTTTCGTCACGTGTTATATTTTTCTATCTGAAACGTCTCTTGCTGGACTCAGAACCGAACCGGACCGATTTGCCTAAATATTAAAAAATAAAAACATTTCTGCATAACCTATTTTAACTAAGAATCCACGACCTTCAGCTCATCTCTCTCACTCGTCAGTCGCCCGTCGCTTGCCTCCCTCTCTCGCATCTCTCTCGCTCGCACTGCCAGACTTCTTCTTCTCTCCCTCCTTAAACCACCTTCAAACTCTAGAACTATTCCCACCGTTCTCGAGCTTCACGATTGCCGCTTTCGCTTCTTTCTTTTGTCTCCATTGCCTATGAAGTACCAATGTGAAGTTCTCCCTTTTCTGATTTGTGTTGTCTTTATTTTCTGATTTTGTTGTTTGTCATGTTGCCATTTCTGGTGTCTTAACCGATGATAGTGTTTTGTTTTCAAAAAAAAAAAAATTGCTTCTTGTTTTGATGAATCAACTGATGTTTTGTTTACTATTGTCTTAACCGATGATAGTATTCTATTCTTGAATACAATTCTATTTCTGTTTGGATAAAATTATTTGACACTTCTGTGAAATTGGCTAAGCTTGAGAGAATATGTTGAATTCCATGTTCCATTTTTCGCACAGTTACCATGTCATTTTGGTTAGAAGAACATGTTGCAGCTTTGTTTTTCCATGATAAATTATGTTGTGAAAAAAATATGTTCGGATAGGTTGAACATGTTCGGATAGTCTAAAAAAAATTGTTTCGCAGCTTTAATGCTTTTTGTTTTTTTGTGATGGTTTTTGTTTAGCTTTTAGTGTGTTATAAAAGTTATTGTTAGTTGTATGTTTGATAATTTTTCAGCATAGTCATTATGTTTAAAAAGCAATAATATGTTTTCTCATGAATCGTTTCTTGAAAATGCATATCATGTTTGTTAAAATTGTTTTATTTGTATGAC
The DNA here is from genome assembly GCA_022433055.1 of Begonia peltatifolia. NCBI lineage: Eukaryota > Viridiplantae > Streptophyta > Magnoliopsida > Cucurbitales > Begoniaceae > Begonia > Begonia peltatifolia. The sequence continues at coordinate 19,399,811 of CM039520.1, read as the reverse complement.
ATTACTGCAAGCAAATGTTATATAGCACATTTGCTGTTATGTAATTGATTTTAGCCTAATTCTCGTGACGTATAAATATTTTTTATAATTATTTTGTTGAACTGTATATGAAAAACATAGTTATTTCACTTTTGTTTTGCAGAGAAGAAAATGGACATGTTTTCAATTGTCATTCACTATGGAGTGAAGTTTATCAAAAAAAAAAATTTACAATATGTGGGTGGAGATGATGCATTAGTCACAGATATTGATATGAATAAAATGTCATTTTTTGTGATTGTAGACATGGTGGTAAATGTTGGAGCTGACATATAACAGACTTTGTATTACGTGGAGTCTCCATTAGGATTGAGAAATGGATTACGAGTAGTGAAGTTTGATAATGACGTACTTCAGATGGTTCAGTCATTGGATAACAATCGTCATATTCATATATACGTAGACCATGAAGGCACTGACGTATTTGACCAGTAAGAAGGTAGAAATGATGAATCATTTGATTCATCAGAGTTTGATGGTGGTTCTCAAGTTGGTTAAGTGGGGGATCGAATTCATGAGATGAGGCACTTGTCGGTAAAGCAGTGGCACTGATTCATATTTAAATTCCATTAGTTTCGGCCTCCTTATCCGATGAAGATCTTTCACCCACTGAATCCGATGATGTGATGCATGCAGCGAATACAGCGGAATCAAGCAACAACTCCTTAGAAGCATCTTTGGGTGACGAATTCATCTCATTGGCTGAAATTAAGAAGAAGGTTGCCAATTATGCTGTGGTTAACAGATTTGACATCAGATTTACAAAACATGAAAAATGAAGAATTGAAACTAGATGTCAGGAAGGTTGTGCTTAGAAACTCTACGCATCAAAAAAGGCAAATGAAGAGACTTTCCAACTGAAGACGTTGAATGATGCTCATTTGTGTGCTCGCACAATGGAGAGTCGCCAGGTAACAGCAAAGTGGGTGACAGAACGTTACTTGCATCAATTTAGAAGCCAATCTTGGTAGGAAATACCATCCATTGTTGACACAGTTAGACGAGACTATAATGTCAACATCAACCCTAACCTAGCAATCAGGGCGAGGAGGAGGAATATAAATGTGGATTCAACTAAACAATATAAACAACTAGGGTGGTATGCCGGAGAAGTTTTGAGATTCAATCCGGGTAGCACCTTCGTTGTCAACGTTGACAGGGTTGATGGTCAAACAGAGCCCATATTCAAGCGACTTTACATGTACTCAGATGCTTGTAAGAGAGGCCTTTTAGCTGGATATAGACCGATAATAAGTTTGGACGGATGTCACTTGAAAGGGGCATGTCCTAGTCAACTTCTAACCGCCATCAGTGTTGATGCAAATGACAAAATATGTCTTATTGTAGTGGTTGTTGTGGATATTGAGTCAAAGAAGTCTTGTAAATGATTTGTGAGGTTGTTGTTGACAAATATTAGCTCTAATCGTGGTGAAGGCTAAACATTCATTTCCAACTAACAAAAAGTAAGTATATGTGATCATTGTAAAGTTTTATATGCCTTAACCTACTGATATATAACATGTCTTTTATGCAGGGTTTGGAAGTGGTTCTTCGAAAACATGTACCAGAGCAAAGGTTTGATATTGCGTACGTCATATATATGCAAACTTCAAGAAAAAGTTCCATGGAAAACTATACAAAGACATTATGTGGAATGCTTCCACCGCAACAACAAGTGAAATGTTTATGAAGAAAATGAAGAGGTTACAGAGATTCGATGAAGCAACATATAAATATCTTGCGAAGTATGATGTGAAGCACTGGTGTAAACATGCTTTCAGTCACAAATCAAAGTGTTAGCTAACGTTGAACAATCTGGGCGAGTCATTCGACTCCTTCATCTTACCAGCACGTGATAAGCCGATTGTGACCATGATAGAAATGATAAGATCGATGATAATGACAAGAATTTGTAAGAGATATCAACGAATGGAGCAACAAAATAGACTACCATGCCCTCAGATACGAAAAAAATTAAACAAACTACAAGATGCACGTAGAAACTACTGTGCAACCAGAGCTAGGGCTGAAAGATTTCAAGTTAGTGATGTCAATCAACAATTCGTCAACTTCGTCGTTGACGTAGCTAACGGTACGTGTAGTTGTAACCGGTGGCAACTTGCATGCATACCATGTGTTCATGCTGTACCATGCATAGCATTCATTAGGAGTAACATTGAATCGTACGTTGATCGTTGCTACAATCGGCAAACATACTTGACAGTATATTCTCAGTTCATACAATCAATTAATGGCTTAGACATGTGGCCATCTTTAGATATGGGTGACATTCAGCCACCGATTGTGAGGAGATCACCTGGGAGGCCAAAAAAGAAAAGAATGAGTGATGTTAGGGAACCTCAAGGTCAGAGTACGTAGGCCAAGATGCGTAAGGTTATTAAGTGTAGTAAATGTCAGGGTCTGAACCATAATGCTAGAACATGCAAAAGAGTAATCATTGATTCTAGAATGGAAGCCAGTGCATCAACATAACGAGGAAGATCAACTTTGTTTGGTTTTTCTTGAGCTGCCATCGGAACACAAGTTAGTAATGTTTCTTCTCTTTTCTAATTTGTTACATCATATTTAATTATTATTAAGAATTAATTGTTTATATTACACACGAATCTTCAGTACAACCAGACATTCACAGAGGATGATTATAGAATGGATTTAGATATGATATGTAGTTAGATATGATATGTATTTGGATATGCTATGTAGTTGGATATGATTATGGAATGAATTTGGATATGATATGTAGTTGGATATGA
>CM039520.1:19359860-19396988 GCA_022433055.1 Begonia peltatifolia | reverse complement strand
GATATGATTATGGAATGAATTTGGATATGATATGTAGTTGGATATGATATGTATTTTGGATATGATATTGATATTTTTGTAGATTTGGATATTTTTACATTTTGTACATTGCTGGATTTTTTTGTGGATAGATGAATTTTTTTGTGGATATTTTATATTTTGTACATAGCTGGATTTGCATGTATAGCTGTATATTATGACATTTTGTATATAGCTGAATTTGAATATCATAGATTTACAAAGGATGATTTTGTAGCGATGATATGAACAGTACATGCATATTATGACAAATGTCATTATAGTTGATAAAAAGTACAGTTATTACCATACGAGTCTACTAAAACAATTAATACAAATTGATCAACAATAATGTCATAGTAAGATCCCATAATACCAAGAACCATAAACTATCTCTAAATAGTTGCACATTCTTTGATTTAGCTTCTGCTAGTGTTCCTGTAGCTTGTTCGAGTCTTGATTCAGCATATGCTACTCTTGCTTCAGCTTCTTCAAGTCTAGATTGTAAAATATTAACCACATTCTTCTGTCTCTCTCCTAATGGTTCATCGTACCAGGAAAAGAAATTGCATCCTTTTACGCTCCCCTGAAAAAGTATCAACTGTTATTTACAATAGAAATTTATGAATCAATATGACAAAAATTTATCTTAAATTTCGGACAAATAAGAAACCTTCGTCTAGGATTCTTCCATGTTCATCTGTTCGCATTGCTGCTCTTATGTTGCAATAATATCGAACTTGAAACATGAAATCTACACTATCTATTGAAATTTTGCCTCCAGTAACTTGACTGTCTACAGTGTCCAATGTTTGTCTATTTCTACCTCTCCTCATCATTCTCTCTTGTGATTCATAACTCGAAACAAGGACTAATTAGTAAATAAGAATAGAAAATGAACTTCAGCAAATTGTTATCAATATTCAACCAACAGAGGAAAGCTCTCGGCCACAAAATAGATCACTCGACTATAAAATTGAATCCTAAGTGTTAACAAGATAATATTGTAATAGTGTCATTTAAACATGTTATTGGTGCTCAAAAGAAATGGACCTAACTTTACCCAAGACCTAAACAAAGACAAGTAAACAGCATATTAAAAGACAAGAAGACACAAAGAAAATAGTAGAAAAAAAAATCAAGAAGCAGCATTAGTTAGCAAAATCAAGTTTCAATATTCATGCATGGAAAAATAGAAAATAGATTCTTGCTTTTAAGCACAATGACATACTGAAAAATTATCAAACATACAACTAACAATAGCTTTTAAAACACACTAAAGTTAAACAAAAATTATCACAAAAAAAAAAGAAAGCAGATAAAAAAAAAATTTAAATATGCTGATAGATATATTCTATGTTAGCTAAAGTGCTCTTACATTTTTCTTTGAGTAATGTAATTTAAGCGTAAAAGATAATGAGTTGAGGCTTAAGTAGAAACTGTCAAGTAACAAATTATTCTATTGGCTTTTAAGTCTCAAGAATCATTAGATTTCGCTCACATGCTTACTAATCATAGAATAAGAGAAAACACAAAAATTGATATTATAATAGTTGTTATTTTTCCAGCATTCTATTACAACAAAAAACATAGAACAATAAATTTTATGATATTATAACACAGAAATCATAGAAGACAATCATACGTTCACATGCTTACTAATTATAGAACAAGAGAAACACAAAAATTAGAGAATACAATAAAATCAAAAAACGAGGAAACATAACATGCTTCAACAGAAAAACAACAGAGAAAACACAAAAATCAGAGAAAGGAGAACTTCACATTCGTAGTTACACAGGCAATGGAGATAGGAGAAAGGAGCGACAACGAAAATCGTGAAATGTAAGTTCAAATTAATGAGTTCAAAATTTTCTTACTTATGAACTGGCGATGTAGATAGGAGATATGAGAATAGCTCTAGGATTTGAGGGAGGGTTTAAGGAGGGAGAGGGGAAGAAGCCTGGCGGTGCTAACACGAATGAGGCAAGGCGATTGGCGAGAGGGCAGTGCGGGAGAGCAATGCGACAGAGAGGCGAGAGATAGGCGAGCTGAGGGTCAAGACAGCGAGACTTTGATGTCAAATGTGTTATGCAGAAATCAGATCAGTTTTTAAATTTTAGCCGAACCGATTTGGTTCGGTTCTAAATCCAATAAGACACATTTCGGGTAGAAAAATATAACACGTAACGAAAACATGCTATTTTAACGAAAAATGACACGGCACGGGGTGAATTACCCATTATCAATATATTAAAATTATTTTTGCCCATTATTTGAGTTTACGGTGTAAATTTCACTTTTCACCATTAAGTGGGGACCAAATTGCATTTTACCCTAACTTAAAAGAGTTTTGGATTATTTTATCAGCCAATATACAATTATCATATATATCTAATAATCTCCCCATTGAACAATATAATTTAAATAATTATACAAATTGACAAGTTGTTGGTATTCATGAGCTTAATGTACCGATAAAGGTTTTAATAGTTTAAGTTTTATTACTTACCAATTGTGATTAATGCGAAGAATATAAGATGTGGACAAAGAACCACATGTATTTCATTCACATTATGTGGAGAAGGGCGTGGTTTTGAGCAATGTCCATAAAATTCAAAATCTATCAACTACATGGTTACAATAGAAATAATGATTCATTTTCAAACTCATATAATGCAGTGTAGAGGCAATATCCTAATATCCAAGGGAGTTCTCAGACTCAAAACTCTAACCTAAACACTTCACAATACAAAGCTGCAAATTCATATCCTCTTGAATTTTTTCGACCAACTCAAATTTTTTCACAGCAAATGGTGTCACAACAAAATAAGCAAATTGAGCAACAACTAATTATAGAGCATTTGTTGCGAGAATATATAGTGAAGAATGATGTTGTTATTGAAAATCAAAACCCAATGATCTTGTCTCACGACACAACTTGGGAACACAAGTTAATCAACTTACTCAAACTTTAAACAATAGACTTTCAGAAGCTTTAGTTAGTGATGTATATCCAAGGCCCTCACAAGATCTCATGACAAGAAGCTTTCTAATATAATTGTTCATTTTGTAGATACTTTATTTTTTAATAGTTTTGAAGGACCCTCATCCAATATGGATAAGAAGTCCACTCACCTAGTGAAGTTGGGAAGACATGAAGGAAATTAGAACTTCCTTGGAGGATAGCCTTCCGCCCATACAATGAGTGCACTCTCAAGCTCTTTTGGCGCGCGCCCATCTGCGCCTCAGGCTTCTAGAATCCAATGTTATAATAACCTTTTGACCTTTGTTTTTTATCCATCTTTTGAGATCCTTTTATTTTTAGACATTTTTTAAGTTTAATATTTTGTAATCGAAATTGGATCCTTTATGAAACTTAAAGTTCAAGTCCAAATAAAGCTCTTGGCCGATCCTATCAAGATGAATGCACTGTCTTTTGTTTATTGTGTTTTTGCTTAGGAGAGACTAATGGGAGTTGGTGGCCATGAAGAAACCAAAAAGTCCTTGACTACATTGAAGAATGATGTGGAAGGGTGATGTGTCATGGAGGACCTTAGCACCAAACCGAACCAAGGACAACTTCCCAAACCCTTTTGAACTTAACATGTTTGTACTTGTTATAAGTGATGTTACATTTAATATAGCACTCAAAGGAGGAACCAATAATCATGGGAGAGGAGAGCCTACACCTAACAAGCTTGGATCAAGCCTCGACAATCAAGAATCAAAAAGAAGTTTGTTTTCCTTTGACAATTTCTCGTAAACCGAGAGACTTTATTTATTTTCTTGCATTTAAACACTTGGTTTTTATTTTTTTTATGTTGCATGTATGCGTGACTTGTTATTCCAAGGAATATCAAGGATGAAAGGGAGGGGTAAAATAGACATCATGATCATGGGAGAGAGAAGAAGTACAAGTGTACTTGCCAATAAGAGCCAAACACCTCACATCCTTCTAGAAGGCTTCTTTTTTCTTCTTCAAGCCAAACCCTAGTTGCATTTAAGACACTATTTAAATATCTTATTCTCTTTGTAATAGCAGAGAATATTGAATGAAATTTTTTGTTTTTTGCTGTTGCAAAAAACGTGGCCCTGGGGTACCCTTCATTCTATATTCTTGGTGAACTTACCCAAGTGATGGAGGCTATCGTCATCACCAAGTTGTAACTATTTGGTAACCGTTATCCACCCCTTTTTCCCCAGCATTACCGAAGATTGGAAGCTGAAGAAAAGGTGGGAAAAATCGTGTCGTTTCGTGAAGTCAATCTGCATTTGTGGAGGAAACTATCTTCAAAGATAACTCGTGGTAAAATTTCACTTAATTTGGTTCAGCACTTTAAAAGTTACACTTCGTTGAATATGGATTACAATTGGATTTTCAAAACAGATTCTTAAAACAGTAGCATAGTGAGATTTAATTGTTCATAACTTCTTGGTCTGAATTCTTTTGGAGCTGAAATTTTATGGACATGGTATTCGTAGTGTTGATTAGCTTGTGTTAAAATTTTGAATTACTTGGATTTAAAATGAGAAAGATTTACTGATTGCATTTGGAGTCTCTTTCGGTCAAGTTGTGCTTGACGTAAATTTGAGGAGCACCTTCTTTAGGTTGTGTTGTTTTTAGGTGACCTCCCACCCGATCCTAGAGCTTATCAAGTGGTATCAGAGTCTGCTGCTTATTTGATTATTTTTTGTGGATTTGTTGGTTTTTGTTGGGACAAAATGAAGACAAGAAGTGGTATAAACGCTAATCAAAACTAGAGCCCAAATGCACCCCCACCCATGACACCAAGTCCGAACCTAGGTGAATCTAGCTATCAAGGACAGATTGATTATTTAAATAACAAGTTTGATGCCAAGAACAATAAGTTTGATAGTTTGAGACAACTCATTGTGGAGTCAAGAGAGAATCAACTCTGAGTTCCTCAAAGTTCCCCACCAAGGGAAAGAGATTAAAACCCAATGAGAAGAAATCAAAGAGAGTTTAGGGAAGAGTGGCCATCCGAAGAAGATGATTTTGGTAATGAGAGGCGCGACCCTAATGGTGATTTGAGACACATTCAGTTGACCATTCCTTCATTTAATAGCAAGTAACGGTGATGCCTTCCTAGATTGAGTGAACAAGGTGGAGAAAATTTTTTAGTACAATAACTACTCTGAGAAGATCAAACTACAACTAGTGACAATGGAACTAACCGGTTATGCTAGCTTATGGCAAAAAAATTTGAAGGTCCAAAGAAGGAGAGAGAGGGATGAGCCTATAACCACTTAAAGGACCTTGAAGACCTTAATGCAGAGGAGATTTGTGCCTAGTCATTATAGGAAGCTATTTTTGCAAATGCAAGGGTTGTGAAGCAAGGAGCCCAATCAATTAAGGACTACTCGACTGAGTTTAAAACCTTGAGGATTGGGTGTGCTTTGAACCCAAGGAGCAAATCATTGCTAGGGTTCATAAGGGGATTGAAGCGTGAGGTTGGAGATATCGTAGAGCTACAACCCATGGAGACAATGGACAATGTCATTCAACTTGCCTTAAAAGTTGAAAGGCGGGTAAAAAGGAAGGGAAAAGGAGTGATGGATCACCCTTCTTCAAAACCCGATACTAACAACCAGCCACCGTCCGTTTTAGGTGACAAGAGACTATTTGTGAAGACATGGTTGGACAAGAAAATGGTGGAAGGAGCTACGCATACAAAGAAAAGAGATATCAAGTGTTACAAGTGCTTAGGAATGGGTCACTATGCAGTGCAATGCCCCAACAAGCGGGTAATGATACTTTGGGAGGATAATGGAGAGGTGATTAGCGAAGACGAACTAGAGGTCGCTCCTAAGAAGGTTGTTGAGGAACAGGGGGTGGAGGAAGTTTGTTATGCACAAGAAGGACCGATGCTAATGGTTCTTCGAAAGCTACTCACCACTTGACCTTAAAAGGATGATGATTAAATGAGACACCTTTTTCATCGTAGATGCTTGGTTAAGGACAAAGTTTGTTCTTTAATCATTGACGGTGGGAGTTGTACCAACATAACCTCTCTTGAGTTAGTGAATAAGCTTGGATTGAAGACCACCAATCTTCTAAAACCTTACCGATTGAGTTGGATCAATGATGAGAAGGACATTCAAGTTTCCAAGCAAGTGACGATTAAGTTCTCTATTGGCGGCTACAAAGATATGGTCATTTGTGAGGTGTTGTCCATGAATGCAAGTCATTTCCTTTTGGGAAGGCTATGACAATACAATATGAAAGTAAGCCATGACGGATACTTTAACACCTACTCTTTCAAATTTGGAGACAAGTCTATCAAATGGGCACCACTCTACCCAAGTCAAGTTACTAGTATCTCCCCCAAAAATTAAGGCAAGGAAGTGTTGATTATGGTAAGGAAACAAATGGAAGTAACCGGCGTGAATTTGTTGCAAGAGGTGGACCAAAGTTTTTCACCTTTCCCTTTTAAGTCACCTTACATTAACCTTGACACCTTGAGACAATGCATAAACAAGAAGCTACCCTCTACCATATATCCTCGGCCATCAATCAAAAATTTTTCGGAATTCGAGCATACAAAAGCTTATATGGTTACTACCGTCAATGTGGGACAACAAGTGCTCTCACAACCAAAGAAAATCCATGAACTTTGTGTACCAATTCTGGATTTGTAGTCAAATCTTCTCAAACCCGGAGCGAATGATGTGTCATGGGGGACCTTAGCACCAAACTGAACCAATGATAACTTCCCAAACCCTTTTGAACTTAACATGTTTGTTCTTATTGTAAGCAATGCTACATTTAACATAACACTAAAAGGAGAAACCAATAATCATGGGAGGGGAGAGCCTCCACCGAATAAGCTTGTATCAAGCCTCGACAATCAAGAATGAAGAGGGAGTTTGTCCTCCTTTGACAATTCCTTGTAAACCGAGAGACTTCATTTATTTTCTTGCATTTAAATACTTAGTTTTTATTTTATTATTTTGCATGCAGGCGTGACTAGTTATTCTAAGGAGTATCAAGGACAAAAGTGAGGGGTAAAATAGGCATCATGATCGTGGGAGAGAGAAGAAGCACAAATAAAAGTGTACTTGGCCAAAAGAGCCAAGCACCTTACGCCTTTCTAGAAGACTTCTTTGTTCTTCTTCAAGCCAAACCCTAGCTGCATTTAGGATGCTATTTAAACATCTTATTCTCCTTGTAATAGTAGAGAATATTGAATGAAATTTCGTGCTTTTTGCAGTTGCAAAAACCGTGACCCTAGGGGATCCTTAGTTCTACATTCTCTATGAGCTTACCGGAGCGATGGAGGCTATCGTCATCACCAAGTTATGACTACTTGGTAACCGCCATCCACCTATTTTTCCCCAGTGTTACTAGAGATTGGAAGCTGAAGAAAAAGTGAGAAAAATTGTGCCATTAGGTGAAGCCAATCGGCATTTGTGGAGGAAACTATCATCAAAGATAACTCGTGGTAAAATTTTGCTTAATTTGGTTTAGCGCTTTAAAAGTTACACTTTGTTGAATATAAGTTACAATCGGATTTTCAAAACAGTTTCTTAAAACAACAGTATAGTGAGATTTAATTGTGCATAACTTCTTGGTGTGAACTCTTTTGGAGCTGAAATTTTATGGACATGACATTCATATTGTCGATTAGCTTGTGTTAAAGTTTAGGATTACTTAGATTTAAAATTAGAAAGATATACTGATTGCATTTAAAGTTTCTTTCGGCTAAGTTGTGCTTGGTGTAAGTCCGAGGAGCACCTTCTTTGGGTTGTGTTGTTTTTAGGTGGCATCTCACCCGATCCTAGGGCTTATCAAAGGGTGTTTTGAAAGATGAAAGAGTTGTTTGACCAAAGTGAAAGGATGTCATCTTTAAGCTTATCTTGACCAAACATTAACTCTTTTTCCAAATTTTATTTATTTACTTAATGTTGACTATAAATAGATCTCATTCCCCCCCTCTGTGAGAAGTCGAAAATTTGAATAAAAAATTGTGTTATTGCTGTGAAGCTTCTTCATGTGTTTTCAAAATACAAGTGTTTTCAATTAAGCTTGGTGAGTCATATCCAAGTGAGTGTTACGGTAATTATATTCAAACTAGCCTCCGCTTGAGTTTGGTGAGTCACATCTAAGTGAGTGTGAGTGGTTCCTTAACTAGCTTGTTTGTTCAGGTTAGTCCATCTATCTCGTTCATCCACTACTCAATAAGAAGCACTAAGTCCATTTTCCCGAGAAACAAGCCTTAGTACCTCCATGGGTTTCCCTTGTTCTCTTTCACTCTTCCACTCACTTTCTCCCTCAAGTATTGGAATTGTGTCACCTAGTGACATTGAAATTCCAAAAAGGGATGAAAAACAGCACCGCAATTCAGTAATTTTGAGATATAGCAAGAGGTTGAAACAGTGGAGAATCAAAAAGACACAACAAAGAAAAATAAGGACTTTCAAAAGGAAACAATGATGGAAGAAAAGTTACACAAGCAAAAATTTCTTGATGTTGCAACATCACCGCAACAAACAGTTGCATCAAATCAAATTGAGTAATCTCTTACACAATTTCCATAAAGACTCCAAAGACAACATCATGATAGAAAATTTTTTGATATATCAAAGCAACTTTGCATCAATATCCCACTCAAGGAACTTTTGCAGCAAATGTTGACTCATACTGAATTTTTTTAAAGATATCTCGTTAAAGAAAAGAAGACTTAAAATTGAAATAGGGCCCAACAAAAAGAAAGATGATGTAAGAAAGAACTACTCTAAATGGAAATTCATATTAGACAGGAACAAAATTTTCACGTTTTTGTAAATTCTTTGTTGATGAAAACAGAAAGTAGCACGATGTTGACTTTAAAACAAGCACTTTTGGGAAGCACCCCAAGTTTAATTATTTTTATTTTAGTAGTTTATTTTAAAGAATTTTAATATTAATTTTGTTTGATTTGCAGGTAATTAGAAAATAAAAACTTTCCAATAAAATTTCAAAATTTTATAGCAGTTACCTTCAAGTGAGCCAAAAGAAAATAATGAAGCAGTAATCTTTTTAGGAAAGTTCTATCCTCTTATACTTTTAAATGTTTTTTTCTATTGTGTTTGACAGTGGAGACACTGTGAAATTTAAGTTTGGGGGTGAATTAATTTAGGAATTATTTTTAATACTTTACTAAAAAAAAAAGCTTTAATTATGTTTCATCATAAAAATTTAATATAAAACTCTATTATATTCTGATTTGCCTAATGCTTGCAATCTTTTAAAATATCTTAGCATTTATTAAAAATGTAATAGATATGATTTAGAAATATTCTCATGGTAAGAATCTCTTTTACACATATTGTGAAAAATTAAAAATTTTCTAAAAAATTATAAGGATTATTAGATCAATGTTCGAATTTAAAGTTTTATAGTTAGATATATGAATATTTAATACAAAACAAAAGGATATTAGACAGAAAATATTTGTATAGACAATATAAAAGAAGATAAATTTGAGGGTGGAAAAAAAAGAAGAGAGAAAGAAAATAAAAAAAATAAATTATAATAAAAAAAATAAATTTGTGATTGTCACTCCACTTTCGATCTCGGGTTAGCATTTTGGATACTCAATTAATGGAAAAAAAATAAAAAGGGGTTTAGGGAGTAACTTCATCGCAACGTTGTTGATTATACTTCTTTTATTTATTATATGAGAATATTATCTATTGTTAGTGATACTATTGAGTAACTAGATATATTCATCACCAATGTTGTCAATCACGTAAAAACGTAGTGTGACTTAAAGAAAAGTCATAATTGAGTCTTTGAATCATGTCTTTAATTTTTTTGAGTTAGTCGAAATAATTTGTAGAACTAGTATATAATACGATTTTGGTGATTTGAGAAATTTTTAACTTCTGACACGAAGACACTCACTTTAGGAGAAGAATTATTTTGAGAATAATCTTAAATTGTATTAATTTGAATAACTAATGATATATTAGTGTTTTCATTGATTGACAGTGGAAGGCAATCTCGAACATTTTGTATTGCAATATTTGTAGCATGATTGAAGTTATTTTGGATATTTTATTCCATGAGTGTTTTTGTTTTACATCACTCATTGATGAGCAATTATTTAAGTTTGGGCGTGATAACTCTTGAAAGAGAGTTATTACATGATATATTTTATAAATATTATTGTTAAAAATGGGTAAAACAATTATATTTTGTTACATATTGCTACAAGCGATGCATCGCTTGTAGCATCTAGTTTACATAAAATATATGCTTTTTTTTTTTTCTTTTTAAGAACATATTCCTTCAAAATCTATATTTATTTTAAATTGATACTAAAAAGTTGATGATGCAAGCAAATTTTAAAAATTAAAAGAAACGACCACAAGCAATTACAAAAGGAAGATGCTAAAAAGGGAGAAGAAATTTTAAGAGAAAAAAGTGGATGAGATTTGATTTTCAAATTCTAATAGGAAAGAGAGATAAATCTATTTTTGAATTTCAAAATGTAAGTTTGAATATATAAAAAAAAAGGGATTAGGGGCTAAACATGTCTGACAGAGAAAAATAGAGAATAATAACAAGTGTGGAAGATAAAATAAGAGTTAAATTTTGGAATTATCCTGATGATTTCTTTTTCATCTTCTTCTATGAGCTTTATACGATCAAAGAGTACTTAGTTATGTGAATTTATCTACTTCTGTTTAATTAATGTAATATATTTTTTATGATATTTTATTCAGTGTGCGAAAGTCTTGAACTAATATTAAGATTACTATTGTACTTGATGGTAGACAGAATTATGACATATATTAAATTGTGTGAACTTTTAATATTTTAAAATCGATTCATTACATTTATATCACTAATTAAAAATGCAATTAATTGAATTCTTTTATAATATTTGTCTCTCGTAAGCATAAAAGAAAATATTATAGTAATTAATCAAGGAGTAATGCTAAGATTACTCTATTAAAAAATTCTTTTAAAAAACTTGATAACATGTCAAATAATGATTTGAATAATTAAAATGCAATTAACGTAATAAATTATTATTTTTTATAATCTATTAAATTAATTACATGAATAATTGTTTGACACGTTAGTAAGTTTTTAAGAGAGCACATCTAGTAATATTCTTAATCAAGTCATCTACTTTGTTTGTTGCAATATTTCTACAACATCGTTAATAAATTTCATATACGAGAAAATTGAATCTAAGTCACGTTTTTATCTTTTTATTTTTATCACTATTATTTGTTTGTGACTCGTACGCTTACGTGTTGTTACTTTTTGCACAACTGTAGTGACACTTAGGCTGCTTTGAAAAGACGACTATCGGTTCTGAAATTTGCAACAAGACTATCATGGACTATGAGTACCATCAAAAGGGTTGTATAATGGTTATAATTATATGTTGTAATTTCTCAAACTAAAACTATCTTCCGTCCAAGTACTCATGAGGCATACAACCAAAGACTACAACACATTGTTTCTGACTAAAAACATCATCTATAGAGAGGTTTTTTATGACATTATTTCTCTTCCACGGGTATTCTTGATAACATTTTTTTGTGCATATATTCTTTAGCGAACAACAACTAAGCTTTTATATTCTCTTATCCATGATAATTTTTTCTATTTCAGGTATTCCACTTAGTTAGAATTGATGAACTAATGATGCAGAGCTACCATTACCATGAGTCGATTTTGTTGTTGTTTTTTTTCTTCTTTAATTTTGTTAAGCTTTTTGAAAGCTTTAAGTTTTTCCTCTGTTCTATGAGTAGTAGAATACCCGGAGAAGAGAAGAGGGAGCAGAGAAGAGAAGATTGCATAAGAGAAAGAGAAAGAGATAGGAAATGATTTTTATTCTTGTCATTGAACAGTTTGCTTCAAGTATATATCGATAACCTAGGTCAGCTAATGATGAAAAAAGAAACTAGAGGAACTATACAAACCAAACCATAACAGTGGATATGTTAACACCCCCCTTCAAGATCAAGGTTGTAGGTCAAAGATCTTGGATAGAAACAGGCCGAATTTTGCTGGCGGAAGAGGCTTTGTTAAAGCATCAGTTAGTTGGTCATCGGATGGAATAAATTTGACAAGTAAGGACTTGTTGAAGACTTTTTCTTGAACAAAATCGAAGTCAATTTCAACGTGTTTTGTTTTTGAGTGCAGAACGGGGTTGGAAGCCAAATATGTTGCGCTCAAATTGTCACACGGAATTAAAGGTATGGTTGCGGAGAGCACACCTAATTCTGTTAGTGGCGATTGTAACCATAGCACTTCTGTAGTACCATTTGCGACACTTCAATACTCCGATTCGGTTCTAGATCTAGAGACAACTTTTTGTTTTGTCGATGACTGAGAGATTAAGTTGTTGCCTAGAAAGATATAATAGCCACCTATGATTTTATGATCATCGGGGCAGGAGGCCCAATTTGCGTTCGTATAGCAAGTCAAATTGAAATTGGTAGACAACGAAAAGGAGATGTTAAGAGACGAAGTGCCATTTAGGTAGTGCATAATACGTTTTATTGGTTGCCAATGAACATCTGAGGGCGCGTGCATAAACTGAGAAACTTTGTTGATAGCGAAAGCAATATCTGGTCATGTTATATATTAGTATTGTAGGCCACCAATAATGCTACGATAGAGATAGCCGTCAAGAAATAGTGTTCTTGAATTCTGAGCGAAAATTAGTCTAGCGATCATAGGAGTAGGAATTGGTTTGCACGATTCCATTTTTGCTCTGCGAAGTAAATCATTAATATACCATGCTTGAGAAGCTCATACCTGTTGAGGTACGAGTGACTGCAATCCCAAGGAAGAATGATAGTGGTCCGAGATCACGAACTTTGAATTGGGAATGTAGATAAGTTAACAGCCGATCCATGTGGCTATCAGAATTGCCCGTTAATATAATATCATCCATGTATACGAGCATAATCAGTAAATATGAGCTGGTACGACAGATAAACAATGATAAATCAGATTTTGTAGCCGAAAAACCCCACTGTAGGAGAGCATTATAGAGCTTAGTGTACCAAACACGAGGAGACTGCTTAAGACCATACAAGACTTTATGGAGCAAGCAAACGACAGATGGATGTGATGAGCTAGTAAAGTTAGGAGGTTGCTGCATAAAGACCTTCTCTGTTAAATCCCCATGTAAGAAAACATTTGAAATATTGAGTTGTCTAGTACTCCAACCAAGAGAGACAGCCAAAGACATAGTCATACGTACTGACATTGGTTTCACAACTGGACTGAAAGTCCTATCATAATCTATGCCTTCAGTTTGGTCATACCCTTTAGTAACAAGGCGAGCCTTATACTGACTAACAGTGCCATCTGAATTATGTTTGGTCTTGAAAATTCATTTGCATCCAATAAGCTTGGCTCTTGGAGGAAGGGAGACCAAAGTTCAAGTGTTTGTTTCATCAAGGGCTGTGATTTCCTCCTGCATAGCTGTTAACCAATGGAGACTTTTTTAGGCTTGGAGGAAGGTTCTTGGTTCAAGAGAGGTGTCAACGAAAAGGGCTTTGGGTTTTAAAATTCCATCTTTGGCTCGGATTGTCATAGAGTGGGCATTTTGTGGCGTTGGGGGAAGAGGATTGGTAGTTGGATTAGTTGGGTAAGGGTCAGGAATGGAGTAGTAAGGTGAGGGTGTAATTGGAGGGGAAGAGTGGAGAGGGGATGGCTGGGTAAGGTTGGTTTTTAGGTGGGGAGGTGAAGGATAGATCGGAGCAGATTGATTTTCTAGAGTGAGGAAAGAAAAGTGGCAAGAAATGGGTACGGTGAAGGAAGGAGGTCAGGAAAAGGTTTATTGGAGTGAAACAAAAGGGAAGTTAGACTCCACAAACGTGACATGACGGGAAATGTAAATTGTGTTAAATGTAGGATCTAGGTATAGGGAACCTTTGTGGTGGGTGCTGGGACCTAGGAACACACACGCGAGTGATCGAGGTTATAGTTTGTGCTTGTTGAAAGGTCGCAGAAGGGGATAACATAGACATTCAAAAACACGTCATGAGAAATAATCTGGGATAGACTAGAGCATACATTCAGATGGAGATTTGTTTTGGAAGACAGGAGTAGGTACTAAGTTGATCAAGAAGGTAGTTGTGGCAAAAGCATATGGCCGGAACTGTGTGGGAATTGAGAAGTGGTAAAGAAGAGCAAAACCAGTTTCAACGATGTGTCAATTTTTTTTTGTATTTTGGCTAGGAGTGTATGGATGGGAAATACGATGTTGTATGCCAAGTGAGTTAAACAGAGGAGTTAGAGCTTGAAACTTGCCACCCCAGTTTGATTGGACAATTTTGATAGAAACGCCAAATTGGGTGTGAACGAATTTTGAAAACAGATAAAGGTAATATATACGTCACTTTTTAATTTTAGTGAAAATAATCAAATACAACGAGTGCAATCGTCAACAAATAACAAGAAATAACGTGCATCAATAACAGAGTTAAGAGGTGACGGGCCCCAAACATCAGTATGTATTAAATTAAAAGGACATTTTGCATGTGAAATAGAGTTTACAAAAGGAAGACGATGAGTTTTACTCATCGAGCAAGATACACAAGATTGGAAGTAATCTGACTTTGAAAAAGAAAGATTACATAGTTGTAAAACTTTCTGCAAAATGGACGAAGAGGAATGTCCAAGCCGGTTATGCCAAAAAATAGGGGGTTCAGAATTTGAAATTGGCAGCTGAGCATTGCGTTCTCTAACCGGAAGAACTTCCGGAGCCCGGTAAAGGCCTTCAGTGACCGATCTTTAAAGGAGGAGTCGGTGAGAGGTCCGATCCTTGACACAGAAAAAATTCTCATGAAATTCAACATAGGCACAGTTATCCCGATAGAGTTTCTACACACTAATGAGATTCTATGACATTTGAGGAGTATGACAAACATCATGTAATTTTAAAGAACGAGTTGGAGCAGGAAGAAAAACAGAACCAGTATTAAGAATAAAGAGAAGAGTACTATTGGCTGTGACGACAGAGGAAGAACCGAGGTAGGGCTGCGGCTAGTAGAGACTGGAAGCATATGGGGTAAAGTGATTGGTTGCTCATGAGTCGAGGAGCCATGGCTCGACAGCAAAGGGAGAGTTTAGAGTGGGTAGAATGTCGGCGGTGAAGGCTTAAGAGTTGTTTAGGTCGGAGAAGGGAGTCGAAAAATGGTAATCGGGCTTAGGAAGAGTGGCGAGGTTAACAAACGGGTTAAAAGGAATGTGGGTCGGGTTACAGTTATATGAAGGTTGGGCCGGACTATGGTTGTAGTGGGCTAAGTTTGGGGGCCTGTACATCGGGTTCAACCGGTTGTAGAAAATCGAGCTAGAGTGACCTATTTGTTACAAATCTGACATCGTTCCTTGAAGCAGTTGGCGAGGCAGGGAGGGATCCAATTTTGAAAACCCGATTCGTGCTGAGAAGGTCTAGCTGCATTTTGTGGCCTGAACAGAGAGGAGGTGAGTGAACGTGGATGTCGAAAATAAGCAGCGTTCGCTTGAAGAAGAGTGGGCGCCGGAAGAGAGATTGGTGCATTTTGCTTTTCTAGGCAAAAATCGAATCTTTGAAGAAGACTCTGGATCTCTTCTAGAGGAGGTTCATCCACCCGATTGGTGATGGAAACGATGAACGCGTTGTCATGTGATCTACCAAGTCCAGCAAGGAAATAGATCATGTGATCCTTATAGGAGATTGGCTGTCCAATTTCTGCTAGTGTGTTACACTGGGCAGCAATTTTGAGGATGTATTGCACTACCAAGAGGCCATCTTTAGAAAGGGAATAGAGTTTGGTTCTAAGATTGGTGATTTTGGCCAGCAACGATGAGGCAAAAATGTGGGGTCCCTCCTTAATGATGAAGGACCCACATTATTTAATAAAAAAGAAAATTTTAATTTTACTTCTGCACGTCATAAATGAAATGCAGAAAAAAAATTGAAACTTTCTTCTGAGTGATGTGTGATGTTTTGTCCTCTTATGAAGAATTTTCTCTATAAATAGTAAGTTCATGAGGAAAGTAAAATCATCCGAACAGAAATGAATTCTTCTATCCTAGAGAGAACAAGAAAATCACTTGTGAGAAGAGAGAGAGAAATAGTGAGGATTATTTTGGAGGGAGAGAAAAGAAAGAGTGAGAGAAAAATAGGTGTGGTGCTTTTATGTACATTGAGAGTTCTAAAAGTGGTGATTTCTCTTAATGAATATTTTCTAAATTATTTAATATCTAGAAAAATATTATAAATCCTATTTTTTATAGTGAGATCTTTCTGGACTCGATCCCCGTATTTTTTTCCCAATTTGAGTTTCCACGTAAAATTCTCGGTGTTGATTTTGACTATTATTTCTCTTAGTTCTTGGCTGTTATAATTTTACAGTGTGGAAAAATATTCCTGGCATTTTTTGGATTGCATCTGCTATCGTTTCTTGTACCGCTTGCGGTGGTATTGTTGTCATCGTTCCTGCCAGATTTCGTCATTATTTTTCCCAACAAGTGGTATGAGAGCACGAGTAATCTCTTTAAATTTAAGTATGCTCTGTGGTTGCTGTTTTTAACTGATTTTCCACGTTAGAAAAATTTTTAGAGGTTATTATAGCGGGAAAGATTGAAATCGAAAAATTCAACGGAAATAATTTCATGAATGCGCTATTGCAAAGAGATGGTTGTGCGATGGCCATCGACGAAAGGTCTACGAACGTTAAAGATGCGAAATGGAACAAAACTGATGAGGATGCAATGACTATATTGCATCTTACTCTAGCAGATGGAATTTTGTCAAGTATCTCAGAAATGGCAACGACAAAACAGATTTGGGATACTCTGACAAAATTGTACGAGAAGAAGTCGTGATATAATAAAATTTTTTTAAAAAGAAAATTATATACCTTTTGGATGTCAGAATCTACAACAGTGACAGACCACATCAATACTCTCAATACATTGTTTTCTCAACTAACAGCAATGGAACACAAAATCGACGAAAATGAAAGAGCTGAACTTTTACTTCAAAGTTTGTCAGATTCATACGATCACCTCATCGTAAATTTTCTCAATGATACTACAAAAACAACATTGATGTTCAATGATATTGCAGCCGCCATTCTTGATGAAGAAAGTAGGCGGAAAAACAAGGAGCAGTCCTCTGTGGAGCTAACACGTCAGGAAGATCCAAATCGAGAAGTAAAAAGAGCGTTAAGTGTTATCATTGTGGCAAGATGGGCTACATAAAAAAAGATTGCTGGAAGCTGAAGAAAGAGAAAGGCACATAAGGTGCTAAAGGAGAAATGAAGAGTACGACAGCAACTGTCTCTGAAAGTGAAGATGTGATTGTATGTGAAGATGCTGTAAACCTCACGATGAATGAATCATGTTGGGTGTATGATTTTGGAGCATCTTATCATATTACTTCAAAAGTGGAGTATTTTTCATCTTACACCAGCGGTGATTTTGGCATTGTCAAAAGAAGGAACAGTCATGCTTCCAAAATAATTGAAAAATGGGACATCTGTATCCAGACTAACACAGGATGTGAGTTGGTGCTTAAAGATGTCAGACATGTTCTGGATATTAGGCTAAATCTAATATCAGTTGGCACTCTTGATGATGCCGGGTACAAGAGCAAATTTGCTGGTAGAAAATGAGAGCTCAGTAAAGGCTCGCTAGTTGTGGCAAGATGAATCAAAGAGTCTAGTTTATATATGACTCAAGTGACCGTGAAGGAAGCATCAGTAAATGCTGCATAAGATGACTCTTCTATTGAGTTATGACACAAACGGCTTGGTCACATGAGCGAGAAAGGACTTTAATTACTTGGAAAGAAGAACGTCTGCCAAATCTCTGATATGAACATTTGTCAAGTTGTATTCACTGTTTGGCTGGAAAACAACATAGAGTTTCCTTTCAGAAGAATTTTGCATCAAGGAAGCCATACGTGTTAGAAGTTGTTTACCAGATGCTGTGGTCCCATGTCAACGAAAACATTAAGCGGTGTCTAATATATAGTGACATTCATTGATGACCACTCAAGGAAAGTTTGGGCTTATACACTCAAGACCAAAGATGAAGTGTTCAATGTTTTCAAACAGTTTCATGCTTCAATAGAGCAAGAAACTGGAAAGAAATTAAAATGCATTATTCGCACAGATAATGGTGGCGAATATATGAGATCATTCAATGAATACTGCAAGATGCATGGAATCAGACATGAAAGATCTGTTCCAAGGACTCCACAACAAAATGGCGTTGCAGAAAGAATGAACAGAACGATCGTGAAAAAAATAAAGTGCATGCTATCACATTCAAAACTCTCCAAAACATTCTGGAAAAAAGTAAAGAATACTGCAGTAAATATCATCAACTTGTCTCCATCAACATCTTTGAGTGGAGAAGTGCCAAACAGACTATGGATTGGAAAAGATGTCTACTATAAGCATTTAAAAGTGTTTGGATGCAGAGCGTTCGTCCATATTTCCAAAGATGAGAGGTCCAAGCTAGACAGTAAAGCTAAGGAATGCATATTCCTCGGATACGGAAGTGATGCATTCGGATATAGGCTTTGGGATCTGGTGGACAAGAAGATTGTCAGAAGCCGAGATGTTGTCCTCTTTGAAAATTAGACCATTGAAGACAAGAAGAAATATGTCACTGATAAGCATCCAGTAAGAGTTGGTCTGAAAAGATCAACTTTTGACGGGGGAGATGCTGGAGAATCTAGTGATCAAGCTGAGATGATATCATTGCATGAAAACCATACTTATGAGTGTTATGCGGATGATGTTGACCAAAGAGAAATAGAGATTTCTCCCCAATCAGTTGCAGAACCAGAGTTAAAG
Organism: Begonia peltatifolia; assembly: GCA_022433055.1. Taxonomy (NCBI): domain Eukaryota; kingdom Viridiplantae; phylum Streptophyta; class Magnoliopsida; order Cucurbitales; family Begoniaceae; genus Begonia; species Begonia peltatifolia. The sequence goes on along the minus strand of CM039520.1, from coordinate 19,378,130 downwards.
AGGTCAACAAGAGATCGTCGACCATCAAGAAGATACTATGTGAACGAGTATGTGATGATCACTGATGGCGATGAACCTGAGTGCTATGAGAAAGTTATGGAGCATCAACAAAAGAAGAATTGGTTAGATGCGATGCAAGCTGAGATAACATCATTGCATGAAAACCATACTTATGAGTTGGTTTAGCTTCCAAAAGGGCGAAAGACACTTAAGAACAAATGGGTATGCAGACTCAAAGAAGAAAATTCACAACCAAAATATAAAGCACGACTGGTCGTGAAAGGCTTTGGTCAGAAGAAGGGCATTGACTTTGAGAAAATTTGTTCACCTGTCGTCAAAATGTCATCCATATGAGTGGTACTTGGATTAGCCTCAAGTTTTAATCTAGAGATCGAGCAACTCGATGTAAAAACAGCCTTCTTGCTTGATGAATTAGAAGAAGAGATCTACATGGAACAACCAGACGAGTTCATTGTCAATGGAAAAGAACACCTGGTAAGTAGATTGAAGAAGAGTCTGTATGGATTAAAGCAAGCCCCACGACAATGGTATAGGAAGTTTGACTCCTTTATGGTAAATCAAGGATACTGGAAAACTTCCTCAAACCATTGTGTATTCGTGAAAAGGTTCACGGATGGTACATTCATAATTCTCCTACTTTACTCGATGACATGCTGATTGTGGGGCCAGACAGAAAAAAGATTGTTGAGTGAAAGAATGAGCTTAACAGGTCTTTTGCTACGAAAGACTTAGGACCGACAGAACAGATACTTGAGATGAGTATCACACGCAATAGAAAGAGCAGAAAGCTATGACTATCGCAGGAGAAATATATCAAGAAAGTTCTCAGCCGATTCAATATGGATAAGGCGAAGTCGGTCAGTACTCCACTTGCTAAACATTTCAAATTTACTTCCGAACAATGTCCTTCCACTGAAGAAGAAAAGGCAGAAATGCAGAGAATTCCATATGCCTCAGCAGTTGACAGCTTGATGTATGTCATGGTTTATACGAGACCTGATATTTCACATTCTGTTGGAGTAGTCAGCCAGTTTTTAACAAATCCGGGCAGAGAGCATTGGAATGCAATGAAGTGGATTCTTAGGTATCTTAAAGGTACTTCTGAAATTCAGTTTGTCTTTTAGAAGTGAGAAGCCTTCGTTGGTAGGCTATACTGATGCAGACATGGCTAGAGATATGGACTTCAGAAGATCAACATCAGGGTATTATGTTACATTTGGAGGGGGAGCAGTTTCATGGCAATCTAAGCGGCAAAAATCAGTGGCATTATCGACGACAGAAGATGAGTTTATGGCGGCTCCAGAAGCCTGTAAACAAATTTTGTGGATGCAAAAATTTCTGACAGAATTGGGTCATTAACAAGATAAGTATATCTTGTATTGCGACAGTCAAAGCGCTATTCATTTGAGCAAGAACCCGAGTTTTCATTCGAAGTCAAAGCACATAGATATCAAGTATCATTGGATATGAGATGTGTTGGACAACAAACAAGTGTATCTTGAAAAGATCCACACGGACGATAATGGCTCTGACATGATGACAAAGATCTTGCAGAAGAATAAGGACGAATTCTGTATAAGCTCAGCGAGATTGGAGATACCTCATCATAAATCGGGAGGGGGAGTTTGTGGGTCCCTCCTTAATGATGAGGAACCCACATAATTTAATAAAGAAGAAAATTTCAATTTTACTTCTGCACGTCATAAGTTAAATGCAAAAGAAAAATTAAAACTTTCTTCTGAGTGATGTGTGATGTTTGGTCCTCTTATGAAGAATTTTCTCTATAAATAGAGAGTTACTGAGGAAAGAAAAATCATCTGAACAGAAGTGAATTCTTCTATCCAAGAGAGAACAAGAAAATCACTTCTGAGAAGAGAGAAAGAAACAATGAGGATTATTTTGGAGGGAGATAACAGAAAAAGTGAGAGAAAAATATGTGTGGTGCTTTTGTGCACATTGAGAGTTATAAGAGTGGTGATTTCTCTTAGTGAATATTTTCTGCATTATTCAATATTTAGAAAAATATTGTAAATCTTATTTTTCACAGTGAGATCTTTCTGGACTCGGTCCCGTGATTTTTTTCCGATTTGGGTTTCCACGTAAAATTCTCAGTGTTGATTTTGGCTATTATTTCTCTTACTTCTTGGCTGTTATAATCTTACGGTATGAGAAAATATTCCTGGTATTTTTCGGATTGCATCTGCTATCATTTCTTGTACCGCTTGCAGTGGTATTGTTGTCATTGTTCCCGCCAGATTTCATCGTTATTTTTCTCAACAAAAAATACGGGCTAGGGCATCCCATATTTCACTGGCGGTTTGGAAGGAGACGATTTGGGGCAGCAAATCTTCCGACAGAGAGGAGCACATCCAGGACATGAGGAGGCGGTTGTATCTCATTCAGAGAGTAAAGTCTGAATTTACCTGTGAAAAGAGCGAATCCAAAAACTTCGGTGGAGTTGAAAACTGTTGTCCAATGGATGATCAATGTCATTTGCAATTGGAATATTAAGCAATTGCGCCTTCCAGATGAGATAATTGTTACTGTTTAGCTTGATTGTGAGAGTTTGGTTTACAGAGGAGAGGGGAGGGAGGGGCAAAGGAGAAATGGTTGTTTGGGTAGAGGGAACTGTAGAGCTTGAAGAAGTCATTTTTTGTTTTCTCTGATACCATGAAAGTGTCAAGACTTTCCTCTGTTATGTGAGTAGTAAATACCTGGAGAAGAGAAGAGGGAGCAGAAAAGAAAAGATTGCAGGAGAGAGAGATAGAAAATGATTTCTAGTCTTGTCATTGAACAGTTTGCTACAAGTATATATCGATAATCTAGGTAAGTTAATGATGAAGACAAACTAGAGGAACTATACAAACCGAACCATAACAGCGGATACTTTAACACCTTTGTTGTAAGACACTGTGACAGTTTGCCATGAAGACAATGAATCTCCAAATGTTAGGGCTCAACTCATAGCAGTGAAATTGTATAATCACACGATGCTTGAAAGAGTAAAAATGCATAGCTTATAAATAAAGTTTTTTTTCTTACCTTGTACAGTGTATTTTAAGTCAACTCAAAAAATAAAACTACGTAGATTTCAGTCCAAAGCAAACAATTTTTTATTGGCAGAACTGGAGACGTTAAAAATGAAGATAAAGTGCAATTTGGCTTCCAAACAATGATGAAAATGGCAATTTTCACACATAAACTTCGATAATAGCAAAAAACAACTGTAATGTATGAATAATGGGCAATTTACCCCCTACTGTGTTATTTTTCGTTAAAATGACACGTTTTTGTCACAAGCCTTATTTTACTATCCAATATGTCCCTCCCCTCCCCTGCGTATATTTTACAATAGTAATCATTTCTCCCTCTTCCCTGTATTTGAGAATCATCATAGTCATCATTGGCCAAGTACAAAATCTTAAACTAAATCTCCTCCATCAGAGATAGCTTTTGAGTAGAAAGTTGCATTAGACAACTTCTTTATAACCAATTTGCTTCGTTCATTTAATTATTATGTCATTGTTTTCTTTATCAACTTTTCGTGAAATTTACCGCATTCAGTAGCCCACCCCTAATCCAGAAGTTTGCTCCCGATTTGGTTGGATCTATTCTTCATCACCGAAACTCAGGTTGCCTAGTCCCAAGAGCATTTCGAGACACAATCATCCGCACAATGCCCATTGAGCCCGTTTCACATCACCTTCGCTTGCCCATCCATATCGTATATAAATAATTTAAATTATCTGGAAATACAAACAATTCTTTCATGAAATTACCTTCATATTCTGGTTTTGAAACACATAAATAAGGAAAAGCAAGCATGGAATTAGACATTTTTAAGTGCAGCCATGAAAGAGACCCAGAAGTGGACTTTCAAACAGCTCTTACACACTAACTTTATTTAATTCAACCACCATATGTCTACCTCAAGCTTACCCTCTTCCTTTTGACAAAAAAGAACTGATAAACTGTTTATTATCAATCGATGAACATAAATTCATTTTCTAATGTTTCTTTTATTGCAAAATAATACAGCCTGCGTCTGAATTATTGTCCAAGTTTAATGGAATTAATAGCAGTGGAGAGAGACTTATTGATAAGTTAATGGACGAGCATTTCGACGATTCTCTCTCTTCAAGAACGCTGAACAGATCATATCTATCCATCCAAGAAGTAAGGTCAACTCTACTGTATAAATATTTTGAGCATATATAGGAAAGAAAAGGTCAAGAAAGATGATGCAGAGGGCCATGCAAGTGGAACCCTTTAAAAATTCCACTTGTAAATTAACCTATGGTTTTATATTATCACAACTGTGTTCTTCTTTTATTGGTCGAGCACTTTATTTTCTTAAATTTAAGTTTTTGAGCAAGTTAGATCAATGAGAATCTTTGTATTAAATCTGAAATTTGCTATAAAAAAAAAAAAAGAATTGAATTGAATTGACCACAGTTATAAGATATAATTTATAAATAAAGATAATTAATATAAAAAAAAAAACTTAGGAATATAAGGCTATTGACAAACTAATTCTTAACCTATTATCGGTAACATATCTGCTTTTAAACTATATTTGTTAACAAGATAATTATTATTGTTCATATCTCCGTTAAAATTTATTTTTACGGGAGCCCACTCTTGGAGAGCAAAAAAATAAAATTATTTTAGTTATTTTCAAAAATAATCCCTCACTTTTGGATACCGACGAGCAACCATCCCAATACGAAAATTACACCTTTACAATTCTTGAAGCGATGTGTACTAATTCATGATACATCCTTTTTCGAATTGATAGCAATTAGAATATCAAATCCGAGAAAGACGTGATTTTTGGAACCTCTTGATATTCGTATGGTCATCGCTCACTAAATGGCAGCTTCAAATTGGCATTGATATGCAAAAAATCTAAAAAGCTTTTTAGAATTTTTTGGATAAAACAAATGTTTTCGAGCTTTTTAGTAACTGACAAACATAAATAAAAGAAAATACCATAACATTTCGACAAATTATTGTGATATATATTAAATTTTGAGTTAGCTATTTGATATTTTTGTGACACATAAATGATAAAATATAAAATGTAGGAAATTAAATTTCAATCATCTTTGCATATATTTACCTCACTCGTTTAATTGCTTTCTTTTATTTATTAGTCATTAATAATCACATCCTTTTATCACTCTTGATATAGAAATTTAAATTGATTTTTTAAACATTTTTTTTATCAAATACTCTTAGTGGCACCGACACTTTATCTTAATTATTACACTACTGCTTGTTACAATAATGTACACTTGCATTAGATTGCTCAGTGTTATGGGTCAGTTGCAATGAGTCGCGGCCTTAATTCAATCTTGAACAAGGGTCGCAATAGTTGTAGCTCCCACTCATACTTCAAAAATCTCATCTAATAATAAGTTTCCATAAATATAATTCAAATTCTTTTTTAAAAAAATACCATCAAGTAATTAAATATTAATTCAAATGTAATATAAAAATCTTAATTTTAAGTTTCAAAATTGAGACAATGTCTTATGTCTTGAAAGCTTTCGTTTTATTGTTTTTATTAGAGCGTTTATAAATAATTAATTATTAATTTTTTATATGCTTATTCGTTTATTTGTATATCTAAATAATGATGGAAAATAGTAAGGAATCAATCAACCTAGAGTAATAAATTTTAATAATATTTATCAATTAACAGAGACTCTTTGTATTAATTAAAAATTATTAAAATAATGTCACAAAATATCAAGAATTATAATCTTATAACTATAAAGTATATTAATTCAAGTTAATATTTATTAATATACTTATTGCATATGCATAGATCTTCTATTAAGAATCGTAGTAGAACTATATTCAAAATTCATTAACCTCCCGCGTACATTTATATCTTTGACTACCTTCTATTCTTGTTTAATAATTAAATTATATCATTTATGAATTACAGGTTAGTTATTGAATCTCTAAATTAATAAATAAGAGAATCTAAATGAATACTGTGTATTAATGTTAATATTTAAGCTACTCGTTTAATTTTTTCTCAAAATACAATATTTTATAATTTATCACGTAAAACTTTTACCGATTAAATTAAAAAATAAATTAACATAAAATAATTTTTTTTTTTTTTTTTTTTTGTTGAACAAAATGAGAGCTCAGTTATAAAGTAGTTAATTTAGGAGTAGTGACTCCCAAAAAAATCGTTTTTGATGACTCTTGTTAAACCTGGTGGAATGTCTTTCTCGAATAAGGAAGAATTCCTTTATCAAATGGCTAAATTTGTTAATCAGTTAGTTGCACTGTTGCTTTCTCTAAAAGTTTGTTAATTTAATTTAATTTAATTTTTTTTTTTTTTTAAGAGTAATGTTAGTAAGCAATCTTATGAGATATCCTTTTATCGTCATTGAAGTTTTTAACCATTTGAATACAAGTAGATGAATCCATCTCCACCTCTGGTTTTGAGAAACTCGATATTTTAGCAAATTTCAGGCCAATTTTCAAAACCCATGTTTCCGCTTCAACTACAATACCAAATCCGAGGAGGCGGAAAAACCCTCCGACATAAGTGCCTCTGCTATCTCGCATGATGCCGTAAAATATAAATATTTTAACTAGAAAATTTAAATGATGAAATTGTATATTAATGTTTAAACTTGGAGTTGAAGAACAAGTACCTTCTTGAATTTTTTAAGTAAACAACCATTTGAATTAAGGGGTATTAACAATTGTTTTTGTTGAAAAAATCATGTTTTTGTCACACATTTTGTGGTGAACAATTTCTAGAGACAAACAACAAGTTGTTTAGGCTCTCTAGCTAGTCCGTTTCTAAAAATGACCAAAATCGTAAAAATAAAAGGTGATTTCTTTGACGGTGATCTTATAAACGAAGATTTGAATGATAATCTTTTTTGTGGGTGCATGAGATTATTTGTTTAAAAAAGATTATTCTTTCTCTAAATTTAAAATAAGTAAAACTTCAATTCAGATCTTATCGTATAGAGTCATTTATCATTTGGTCTTTAATATTTTTTTTTTTCAATCAGACTCTATCGTATATGTCATTTGCAATTCAACTCTTGCCTTTTAATTTTGCATTATATTGGTCACGGGAGAGCACATGACTTTCTTTTTTTATATTTAAAAATTCTAAAAATTATAAAGTTATAAATTAATTTAAAAAAATAACAAACTATATTCAATTTAATTAAAATTTTTACCACATATTTATCATATTATAAAAAGATAATTTAAAAATTTTCATCATTTTCCGATAGTTACATGATTTATTATAATTATTTTATAAACTAATTAACTAAAATTATAATAAATTGTACAAGTGTTAGAAAATTACTAAAATTTTCAAATTATTTTATTATAATGTGCTTAATACGTGATAAAAATTTTAAATGAATTGAATATCGTTGTTTGCCGTGGACATGTGAGAGGACGGTCGGTTCAATTGTACCGACCGTGCTCTCACGCTAAATGATAAATTAATTTTAAAAAATAACAAACTATATTAAATTTACTTAAAATTTTTATCACAGATTCAGCATATTATAAGAAGATAATTTAAAAATTTTCGTAATTTTCTAACACTTGTACGATTTATTATAATTTTAGTTAATTAGTTATAAAATAATTATAATAAATCGTACAAGTATTATAAAATAACGAAAATTTTCACATTATCTTCTTACAACGTAGTAAATATGTGATAAAAATTTCAAATAAATTAAATATCGTTTGTTATTTTTTTAAATTAATTTATAATTTTATAATTTTTAAATATAAAAAAAATAACTTTAACAGAAAATTAAATGGCACGGTTTGAATTGTAAACGACTTATACGATAGATTATGATTGAGAAAAATAAAAATTAAAATTAAATGACAAATAATTTCATATAATAGATATTGTATGTATTTAACTTTTCTCTTTGAAATGTCGTGATAATAGGTTGAGAAGGCAGTGAGCACCGGCTTAGATTTCCGATGAATATTTACAGAGTCACTGTTGTTGCATGTTTAGACAACGTCATGACACTCGGTAAACATGTTGACATGAATCATGGCTTAAAGTATCTGATGCTGATGTCATTTGGCCAGCTTTCTTAACATGGAGACACCTTCATCCCTCCGCACACCCCCCCTGCAAATCATTTCTCTTCTTTCCCAAGATTTCCACTTGATTTTCTCCCTCGCTCCAAATTTCTCCGACCCTTTTGCTGTCTGTTGCCCTCCATCTCTCAATCTCTTGGAAACCTTCTCAGAATCTCCTTTTGTTTGCAAATGATTCTGTCTAAGCGTGGCCACAGGTTTTTCAAATTCAGAACTCCATTTTTAACCCAGATTGCTTCGTATTTCTGTTTTTGTTAGTCTTCCAGCTTTCCTGGGACTGTAATCATTCTTTTCCCCCACCTTAATCTGCACTCCCTGCTCTCTAATACTACCCATTCTCCCTGTCATTGCATATTAGTCTGCGATTCTTGCTCTTTGAGACAAATGGTTTCGAAACGCTACTACGATTCTTCTCGCGGAGTAATGGAAATGGCTTGGATCATGCTAAGCGTTGATTACTCTCGACTCTTCTGGCTATTATTCGGCGTTTTCTCCTATGAAAATCACGAGGGAAAGCCTCGGATCTTCTAGCACCTGATTTCGTCTTCGTTAGTTCTTCAAAACATTGCATCTGTTTTCAGTTAGGTGTTAATTAGTTGCGTTTAAGTAGTATTCTGACATAAATCCAGATTTTGGAGCTTTAAGGTTCGAATTTGGTTTGAAAAGCATGTACAAGTCACTAAGCACAGGGCCGAATGGAATTGGATACGTTGAAAGCGATCCATCTGGTCGGTATGGACGGGTTAGTTTTTTCCCCCTCTTCTTTTTGAATCAGCCTCTTGTTTGGGAAATTTTATTTTGTTTGGTCTCTGATTTCTGAGAATTCACTGAAATTCAAATAAGAAACTGTTGCAATTGGTTCCCCTTTGATCTCTAGTTTGTCTTTTATGTTTTTTTCGCAAATCGGGTTTCTTCTTCATCTGGTTTGAGTCAACAACGTTGGTCGTCTTCTCCCCTAGTTTTCGATTCAGTACGTAGTCTTATGAGTAAGCCTAGATACTATTAACTGCTTAATTTTTCTATCCAACGTCTCGGCCTCAAAAGAGTGTTCCCATCGATGGCCAATATTTGAATCTCCTTCCATACGCAGTTTGAACTAGGCTAAGTGATAATACTAAACTTATGACGCCACAATACAGAAAGTTTAATAAGATTAGTGGAGGTGTCCCTAAATAAGGGTAGACGCTTCAAGTAATCAAATAAAATACTTTTTCTATGCTCTAAGATCTCAACGATAGGAAATGGAACCATAGAATTGTCCATTGACACAATTAGATTGCAATTTGGAATGATTATGTGATTCCGCAGTAAGAGGGTTGATCTGGAATGAATCATCCTTGTGGGCAGTTCAAAGAAGTGCTAGGGGAAGGAGCTATGAAGACAGTTTACAGGGCATTTGATGAGGTGCTTGGAATGGAGGTGGCTTGGAATCAGGTTAAGCTCAAGGAGGCCTTCCACTCACCAGATTTATTGCAGAGGCTTTACTCTGAAGTACACCTCCTCAAAAACCTCAATCATTGCTCTATCATCCGCTTTCATACCCACTGGATCGATATCAATTCTAGATCCTTCAACTTCATCACCGAAATGTTCACCTCCGGCACCCTTAGAGAGTAATACCCTTACTTCAACTCTTTAATAACTTTCATCGCTCATTTGGTTTGTTGTGCAGAGAATAAATATTGTTGATGATTTTCTTGTGGGATGTATAGGTATAGACGGAAATATCAGCAAGTGGATATAAGGGCAGTGAAGAACTGGGCCCGTCAGATTCTATGCGGTTTGGCTTATCTGCATGAGCATGATCCTCCGGTGATCCATCGAGACCTCAAATGTGACAACATATTCGTCAATGGCCATCTCGGACAAGTCAAGATTGGTGATTTGGGTTTGGCTGCAATTCTTCAAGGATCCCAACGAGCTCACAGTGTCATAGGTTGGAAATCTCTGTTTTTCTTTGAATGATTTTTAACACCCTTTTGTTTAATTATGGAACAAAATTAGGCACGCCAGAATTTATGGCCCCAGAGCTATACGAAGAGGAATACAATGAGCTTGTTGATATATACTCGTTTGGAATGTGTGTCCTAGAGATGCTGACTTCAGAGTACCCTTACAGCGAGTGCTCTAACCCTGCCCAAATCTACAAAAGGGTCACCTCGGTAAGCCTATCGAAGCCTCTTCATCATTGTCAATTGTTAAACTCGAAGGCATAGTTTCAACCATAATTAGTTGAAATTGCCCTCTCCATTCATATATTAGGGGAAGTTGCCCCAAGCATTCTACCAAATTCAAGATAAGGAACTGCAGCAATTTGTGGAGAGATGCATAGTGCCTGCTTCGAAGAGGTCAAGTGCAAGAGAGCTCTTGCTGGATCCTTTTCTATCCACCGAGAGCTTACTTCCCTGTGGAACAGTAATGGGGGCTCCTCCATTGAGAAGCAAGGACATGAACATCACTGGATCGATGAATTCAGAAGATGATACAATTTTTCTTAAAGTGCAAATTACTGATCAGGATGGTATTATCTCTTGAATTTTTTTCTTTTTCTTTCATGAAACAGCAACCTTTCTTCTAATTTATTCACATTGATTGATGAAGATGATCTTGAAATTTTACAGGTCAATCGAATAACATTTACTTTCCGTTTGACATCGTGAAAGATACTGCAATTGATGTGGCAAATGAGATGGTAAAAGAGCTGGAAATTTGTGGGTGGGAGCCAATGGAAATATCTAAGATGATAGAGGAGCAAATCACTTCTCTACTTCCTGGTTGGAAGCAGTTTGGTTCTCCACAATTTCATGATCAGGTCAGTTTCAATTATCAAGAAGAAGAAGAAGAAGATGTTAACATCACACCCTGCCTGTTATACTCAGATTCCTTGTACTCGTCCTCCTCGTCTTCTCTCCCACCTCTCAACTCCTCGCACGAAACCCAGGATTTGCATGGACGGGGGGCGATTTCTAGCCATGACTGCTGGCTTCAAGGTACTTACTCATATTTTGTGAAGAAGTCTTTCTTGTGCATCTTTTAACACATTAAAAAGCTCATTCTTCTTTGCAACTAATATGATTGGGATGGTGTTACATAAGAACGTATGACTTATCTCATTTAATCGATTTAGATTCTCTGTCATCCTCCATGAGATTTAGTCTTTTTGATCATCCACTTGATTTTCTTTTGAAATAAATCTAATGCGAGTCTTGATATGACTTTTGGGGTGACGTATATTTTCTTCTTTTCATCTTTTTTCTCTTGGATTTGACCCTCTTTTGATAACTTCGCGATTGCAGCATGAAAATCATGATTCATTGTTTTCTTTGTTCTACTTTCATGCAAAATAAAAGATAACATGCATAAGTGATTAATAAATTTGACTTTTATCACTAAGAATTAACAAAATATTACGCTTATGTCTATTTAATAATAGGTATAAAACCTATTTATTAAGGTATGTTTCACGTAATGGGTATATCATAGTTTTAGATTCGATAACTTTGTCGATAAATGCAGGAAATTTGTATATCGATGATGACGAAAAAAGTACAAACAGCTCTTTGAGTTCCTTCATGTACTCCAATATAAATTTCGGGTCTGACTATGAAGATAAATATGAATTCAATTCCAGAGGAGAAAACCCACTGTGGATATCAAAGATGGGTAGAAAAGACATGTACAGACAAGGGTCCCTGACGAAAATGAATTCCCAGAGAAATCATGGCAGGAACAGTAACATGCGAAATCCAAGTGAGGTTCGGTCTTTTGTGGACGTGCGTAGCCAGTTGTTGCACTGGTCTTTGGTAGAGAAAATAAGAGAGAGGCGGGAGTTCAAGACTGTTGGAGGCGTTGAGAATGTCGGTTTTCACCAGCCATGATTGCGTTGAAGCTGCTCTTAAGAGGGTTTTTTTTTTTTTTTTTTTTTTTTAATTTTACGCAAGTTGCTTTCTCTGGTCTTTTTATGGATGTTTGAATAAGATTAGAATCTTGTCAAAATGTGTAAACTGTTTATATACCGTGGACTGTATATAGAAATTTATACCTGAAGTTGCTTGCCTTTCCCATGCACAAATGCCTTTGTTCTCATCCCATACTTAGAAAATTTTGCAGCTTTGCTGTACGAGTATAATGCTATGTTTACACTATAAACTCGCACATTGATGCGGAGATTACATGTTATTCATATTTTGGTATAATTATGGTACAGTATAATAGTTGATTAGATGAATCAAAGAGGAAATGACATATAATCATCAGGTCAAAGTGTAAAATTGAGGTTGTTTCCTATCAGGAATTTCACTAAGATTTAAGGCAATATGGGGCTTAAAATTCTTCACTATTTCAAATGAACACACTGTAAAAGACAACCAAAACTTGTGTAATTTTTTAAATTAATCAAGTAGCTGAGTTTGGTCATGTATTGTTGTTTCTACCCAACAAGCTCTTTCTTCTCTTCTGTATAACATAGTATCCTACTCCTCCAAAAACCAAAAGAATAATCAATCCATCAGCAATTCCCACCACCAAAATGACCCATTTTTTCAACTTTGGTTTGCTGTTACTCAAATTGGAGCCCTTCGGAACCTTCACCATGTAACTCAATCCACTTTCCCTCTCCATCTGCTTTGCTCCCATCACAAATCTATAAAGACTGCATTCTTCGCCCGGGTTTTCCGAGGAATGCAAGGCTGCACTGCATTTACAGTCCTCCAGGCACAGGTTTGCACATTCTTCTTTGCTTACATTCACTCTTTTTGGAACTTCTCTTAGTATGCTACTCACGCCCTTCAATTCTAGCATCTCATTTTCTTCTTTGCTACAATTTTCTGCAGGAAAAGCTGCGTTGCAGAAAGAATGTCGCTTTTTGTCGTTCGTTTGAAGCCCCAAACACGAGCAAGAATTTGAGAATGTGCATATTCCATAAGGTTTACACGCGAGGGGAAGATCGCAAGTTTCGTTGAGTGCTTGAAAAGAGGCTTCAAATACCGCCTTTTCCTGCAAGTAAAAGTAGAGGCCCAAGTTGCCAGTTCTGTTTCCCAGAGCTAAGAACCTTAGAGGCTGCAGTGGTATGGGTGAAATCTCTGCAATTTTCTTGTTTTCGTTGTTGAAGAACTGCAGTCCTTTCGAACCGAGTTTAATGAAGGAGATGTTTCTGCCATTTGAGGGCTTGAATTGCCAGTAAGAATACTTCATCTCTGCAGAATTCAGATACAGACCGATTTTTTCGGTTTGAATTTCAAAAGAGAAGAAGGAATTTGAGTTGTTGGGGAAAGATGTCAGCCGAGTGGCAACATTTAGGCTCTGTCCCCAGAGCATTATGTCTGTTGGGAAATTGAAGCTCTGCCATTTTATCCCGTCCAATGAATCAACCAAAACTAAATTACCAGTCGGCAATATTCGCAATCTCTGCAGAAAAAGAAAAAGAATGATCGTCAATCTATTTGATTAGCATCTTTGTCCAGCAAAAAACATTAGTTGTTCAATTTAATTTTTTACCTTCACACCTTGGCTAGAAGTACCAGTTCGCCACCCGACTCGATCTTTCTGACCCTTCAATCGTAAATCTCCGTCGTCGGTCAACTCAAGCACGCATCTTTCCGACGTATAGAACGTCGAGAAATGGCCGGAATTCCAGACCTTGAAGTCTCCAAGAAAAACCTGGAGAGAGCAAGAAAACTGGCCTGATATTGCTTCAACGCTCAATGCAGCTCTGAAAGTCGGCGAATTTTGTTCGCTCTCGATCAGAAACGCTCGCCCGATGAACCCCTCACTGTATTCCGGCGGCACAGCCATAGTTACTTGGTATCCGGCGAGAACATCGTCTCTGCAACTGCACCCACTATTGAACACAAGAATGACTAAGCAAATCAAAGCTCCCCTCATGGGAAAAATGGATTGCAACTCTCAAGTTTCACCTTTTCGATCCAAGTTTTTGATAATTCTGGCCGGTGGGTATTCGGAGAATGGAATTTTCCGGCGAGAAAATGCGCTAGAAAGTGGAGGAAAAAGGCAGGTATGAATGTCTAGAAACTTTTGGTCGTCCCACCATGGACACTTCCTATTCCCAAAAAGGGTCCGAGCTTTCATTGTGCCCTTTGTGAAGGATGTATTAATGTTAATGGCAGAAGCAATTGAGTGGTGAGGTAATGTGTTGCATACCATTATAAAGTATTTTTTATATTAATAATATTATACTTTCCATAAACAATAAGCACCAATATTACCTAAATTGTAAACTAGAATATTCTCGAAATAGTTACGTTAATTTTAATTATCTACCTAATTAATTGAGTTAAAATCATTTTAACTATCAAAGTATGTAGTTAATGTAAAAAAACCTTCAAAGTATATTTATGTTAAAAAAAACTTTAAACTATCAAAAATTTATAAAAAACACTCAAGCTGGGTGACCAATAAGCCCCCGTGTTGAATTTTACACATAGAACAGGGGGCCGTTCTTGTTAGAACAGGAGACCGTTCTATTGGGGCGTTTTCCACATGTGGGGCACGGGCCCACAGGGGACTACTCTTGGAGAACGGTCTCATGTTCTCTTACAATGACACTCGTGATAAGTCAATAGTTGATCATCCGTGATCAATAATGAGTTGATCATGGGTGGCACTGTAGAAGAACGGGGGATTGTTCTCCAAGAGCGGTCCCTCGTTCTGCCGCCTATTTAAAGAACCTTTAATGCTACATTCTCACCACCTCGAAGTTCTCCAACTCTCCAAAATCTTTCTACTATTATCTTGCTTCATAGAATTTTTATTGTATAAGCGATGACAATGGATTCTGATTCACCTAGAGAAGTTTATTTAGACGAGCCAACAACTTTTGATGTCGATATGGATTAGTACTCGCACGTCACTGATGTATATGGTGATCTTCGAGCATTCGATCACTTATATGGAAATGAAGAAATCGATGTGCATTCGACCTCCATAACTCTAGATGATGAGTTTCGAACACCGGTCGGTTCGGAGGATGATGAGATGGAAAGTAGGCCGGTAAGAGAAGAAATCTCATCAAGTTTTTTTTTGGAAAGAATATAGTAATTTGAAGGATATTAAAGCGAAAATAGTCCAATATTTTTTGGAAAAATGACTATGGGATAAAATTTATTAAAAGTGACAAGCGACGACTAACGGCTGAGTGTGAAGATGGGTGTAAGTGGCGACTGTATGCTTTTCAAAAGCAAGCCGAACTGACGTTTCAAATAAAGAGTTTGATCGATTCTCACAACTGTTCGAGGAAAATTGAGAATCGATATACTACATCAAAATGAGTGGTTGATCATTATCTAGATAGGTTCAAAAGTCAACCTATGTAGGAAATCTCTTCCATTATCGAGACTGTGAGGAAAGATTTTACTGTCAAAATTACACCTAGTATTTCCAAAAGAGCAAGAAGCGTAACTCGAAAAATTAACAAAGGGAAGGGCGACAAACAATACAAGTTAATCTGGTCGTACGTAGCAAAAATATGTAGGTTAAATTCGGGTAGCACATTAAAAATACATACTTAAGAAAGGGGGGATGATTCATTAATATATCAAACAATGCATATGTGTATGGCTGCTTACAAGGCAGGATTGTTGCAGTACGGTCACCCTGTTATATCGTTGAATGATTGTCATTTAAAGAGCTCGTGTCCTGGCCAATTACTCACAGCTGTCAGTATTGATGGTAACGATTGAATATATCTCGTTGCTATTGCTAACGTAAAACAAAAGTGCACAGACACATAGACGTGGTTATTGCAATATTTGAAACAAAACCTGAACACTAAATCGAAAGCCGGATGGACAATTATTTCCAATTGACAAAAGGTATAATACATTTCTAATTGTTATTTCAAAATAGGGGCGTTGTGGTAATTATATTGTTCGATGTTGTGTCTGTTTGTCTTTTCAAATATTAGCAGTGTAATTATACTTTATAAGCAAGTTCTGTTTAAAAACTGAAATTTAAGTGGAACCGTTTGTGACCCCTACAGTCTTTTTTGAAAATTTATTTAGAAATGTAATTATGCCTAAGGAGATTGTCAAGAACAATCTTTCTTAATAATTATCTTGATCAGTACTATTTATATTGTTTTAAGTTGCCTTTATTTTTCTTTAAAATCTTAGGGTTTGCTCAAGGCTGTGGAAGAGGAATTTCAAGAAGCCGAACACTGCTACTACCTCCGCCATATGTACTCAAATTTCAAAGGCCAATTTCAAGGTAGAGCATACAGAGATGCAATGTGGGATGCGGTGTGCAATGCAGTAAAGGTAAGCACAAGGTAGCATTTCGAAATAGAAATGAGAAAATTACACCAGCTTAGCCAGAATGCTCACGCATAACTTCGAGTAGAAGAGCCTAAATATTGGGCTAGTCATACCTTTTCTTCGAATTACAAGTGCAAAATGGGATTGAATAATTTGTGTGAATCATTCAATTTAATTATATTGTTAGTCGATAATATCACCGGGCAACTTACTTGCATATGTACTCACATTTTATGCAACCCGTGAGCGGCCCTCAAATGTGTCTGCAGATACTAAATGTGAAAGACCTCATCCCGCCTAAAAGATATCGCTAATCTTGTAAGTCGAAGAAGACAAAAGTATGAGATGTCGATGAACCTTCAAGTTCCACAATGAGTAGGCGGAACTCAAAAATGTTGTGCGGTATATAACGGCAGTTGAGTGATAACCTTTTGGATCTGCAAAACAAAGGTTCTGCAAGAAAACACCACAAGGAGGTGTTCTCGGCTCAATTCGAGAGCACTTCTAATTAAGCAATCCAAAATTGTTTAAATTGAGTTCCAAGTGAAACAAAATTTAGATGAATTGTTAATTGATAAAAGATGAATAAATTATGAAAATTTCATGTCAAAATAAAATTCAAACAAAGAGCTTATGTAGCAAATACCCGTAACAGACTCGAGAGCAACTTTAGCACTTTCAGGTGGATGTAATTTGCCAAAGAAAATTACAACGGCACAAGGCTTGGTTGGCTCAACATTTCTCCCCTATCTAAGGTCTTAGAAACAAAGAAGAGAAGTTAAAGATTAAGAGTTACCAAGTAACCATAGCTTGGCAACAATTGGAGGTACAATCTCCACTCGCATTAATGAATAATTCAAGGACTAACTTTAGTTGATGATGATGATGATGATGATGGTTCGAGGCTAAAAGAAAAAAGTCTACTTGTCATAAATCAAAAGCAATTTTAAAAGTACAATATCCAATAGTCATGCTTAAATGCAATACTAAGGTGGTTTAAGTAATTTTACACAAAAAATTGATCTCGACCGTGCATGTGTAGGCTCCTTTATCTTCAATCAATGGTGGAGATGCTTTCCTCATCAACAAGATCGATATTCCTTCCATGATTTTAGGATTCAGCTGAAAACTCATTCAAATTCATCTTATGAATGTTTAAGTGGTACTATTTTGTATTATGGACCAAATTTGGTATTCCTTGTGTGCGATTTTCCATTTTGTGCTGGATTTGGTTAATGTTGGGCCATATTAGAGCACCCTTTTTCTTTGATAATGACTGAAGATGAACCTCTCATTTCCTAAGTAGTGTGAGCCTTTAATTATGTGGATTCTCTCTTGAGTTTGTTGAGTGGAGTAGACTTCAATCTTAAATGGATCGGGTTTGCATTCTTCTTCATGCACACGACTTGCTTCATGTGGGGCTGTTCCTCTTGGTTGACTTTCATGTGTGCCCTTTGTGTATAAAGACTTTGACCACCACTAACCTAACATTCATATAACCTAACTACACAATATATTGCATAAATTTATAGATAAGTAACAATGAAAACTAATGTTTGCCAAATCAAAATGAAAAAATAGAAAATTACACATAGTTGCAACCAGAAAGACAAATTCCCATTTGAATTTGAGTTGACCCTTCTTTGACCTCCCATGTAAGAATGTTAGTTGGCTTGTATATATATTGAGAGGTTGTCTTCCAGTCCGAACAATCTAGTAGGCCTTCACCTGCAAAAATAGTATACTTATCGGCATAAAAATTAATTGAAATTTGACCTTATATTGTGATCGATTAATGAGCCTTGGAAGTGTATCACCGGGGAACAATAGTCGCATTTGTTCTCACTGG
>CM039520.1:19327725-19359850 GCA_022433055.1 Begonia peltatifolia | reverse complement strand
GCGGCTAGGGATGCATTAAGTTTCGAAATATGTCTTGACAACTTTTCCAAACCTACCTTGCAAGTATTAAGTTTTGAAAAGTTGTCAAAATACGTTTCGTTAGTTTATCAAAAGAGTGGAGTAATCAATCACATTAATGGAACTTCTGAGATTGATGAAGCGACACATATATTAAATGAGATTTGTTTTAAAAGAAAGAGTAGGTGACCATGTAGTAAAATCATTGAATTATAAATAAAGTAGAGTATTCAAACATGTCTTGCAAGCATTAAGTTTTGCGATGTTCTTCTGTTACGAAAAAGTCGATATAACAAATCACACCCCGAAAATATTTTAAATTAAAATTATTTATTTTTGTTTATTTAAATATTTTTTATAGTTTATTTTAATAATACTTATTTATTGTAGGTTATTCAAATTACAATTATTTATTTGTTTCAGTTTATTTTAAAAAAATAAAAATAAAAATAAAATTGAAAAAAAGACAGAATTTTGTTTGTTTTATAACTCAATTCTCCATACTTATTATCTTCACATAATTCCTTCAAGTTCAAGTCATAAATATATACCAAACAGTTAGATTATAGTGCAAATACTATATATCAAGACATAAAATTTTATTAAACTACATCATATTTACAGACGAAAAGTAAAGTATATAAAATAAAATACAAAATCTAAACTAATTTATTCCGGTGGGACATCATCGTCTTCGTCCACATCCAACCCGTCAGCCTGTCAGTGAGTAGGAATATACGTGATCTGGTTTTGAGAAAAATTAGAACCGAACTAATAATATTCGGTTTTCAATTTTTAGAACTGGCACCATCAAATGTTTTTTAAGGACCAGACCAGAATTGAGCCAGAATTTCGATTTCAGTTCTGGCCCGGTTATGATTTTTCCATTAAAAAAATATTTTTTAATAAAAAATTATTTTTCAATAAAAAATATTTTTTAAATAATAAAGTCCAAATAAAAAAAAATCTTATATTTTGCCTCTTGTATTGACTTTTGCTTTCTAACAATCAGAAAGAGCAGGTTATTAAATCGGAAAGAGTAGATTATTAAACAATCGAAAATAGCAGATTATTAAACAACAGTAGATTAACAAGAAAATACAAAATTGGAAAGAGCAGAGATTACCTTCGGGCTTCGTTCTTCACATGCTCAAAAAGAAAAAGTCGAAAAGGTAATCGAGAGGCGTCTATCGAAGTCGAGTACTCAAGAGAAGAGGAGTCTGCTGATGGCGAGAGAGAAAAGAAGAGGCCTCTCGATTGAGGCGTCTGTCGCCGAATAGGGTTTTTTTTAGCAGAAAGGAAGAATTGATCAGCTGACGGCTGAACTACTGGCTATTAGTGGTTCGGTTTTGGTTAACTAGTTTTGTATCATTAAACCCAAAAACCAAACCGAGAACTTTTGTTCTCTTAAAAAAAACCAAAATTCCTTTACTTAAGGTGTAAAACCGCCTAGAACCGGACCAAATACCTCGGTTCTTGTTTGGTTCTTTGGTCCGGCTCGGTTTTGTACACCCATATCAGTGAGCTCTCTAGGGGACTCGGTGAGATAATCTTGTGACTCAACCACCTTTTCCTGCCTTGTGGCGAGCTCGTTGGCCGTGCCTAGGATAGACTCCATCTTCTAATTCTTTTGCTGCTCCAACTACTGTTGCATCTGATACCTCTGATTCAGCTGCTGCTGTGCATGGTACATCTGCTGATGCATCTCATACATTTGTTGCATATGTTGCATCATGTCCCAGCTACTATGAACCTAGGGGTAAATAGCGATGCGGTCGCGGTGATGATGGTGTCCTCGATGGCTAGGGTGTCCTTGGTGGCGGGGGCATCCTCCATCGGAACATCCCGAGATGGGGAAGCTCCGGGATCTCCATTGAGCATCCAAGACCCGTTGACTTCCACTAGGCCTATCCGAGTCAAATAGGTCATGTCCAATACATCGGCATATCTGTGTGATCTCACATGCTCTCTCCACTGGGCACCTGAAGCTGACATCACTGGAAAATCTTCCAAATCAAAGTTCTAAATGGTAGATTCTTATTATTGGTTCGACCAATCTCAAACATGTGACCTATAATCATGTATCCCGGGTTGAACATCGTGCTGCTGTAGAGCTTCTCCCTGATGTAACGATCCATCTAGCTGACGAGATCCCTATGACCATCACTCGACAAGATGGTGTGACTAATCAGGTTGTATAGTACTAGAGCTTTGACGTTCAAAGTTTTTAATATCATCTTAACGAACCTTGCAATGCCTAAATTACAGTGGATTCGACTAAGGAACTCTAGTCACTCTACTGTTATGGAGAAATCACACTATCGGGAACTGTGGTAGTATCTTTTTACGTCCTCCACCTTAAATTCCAGCAATTCGTTGATAATAGCTAGAGAGACGAAAATTTCTCTACCGAATAAGTACGTCAGAAGAACCCCGACCTCTCGGTATAACTCAAGTTTGCATAAAATAGGCAAACAACTTTGTATGTCGTACACTATATGCAAGAAAATGTAGTCAAACATCTCCTTGATCTCTAAAGATTCCCAACCATTAAAGTTGACAGTCTTCCCATAAATAATCGAATGGATTCCCGTATCCCACTCGAACTGCTCTTGACACTATTGGTTACAAAATTCCATGGACAAATAACCAAAAGGTGGTTGCGGCAATTGATCTAGCGCTCAGTTTGATGAGCTACATTGTGCCATCTGGGAACCCTTTCGACCAATAAACATTCTTTTTTTTTTATTTTTGAATTTTCGGGTTCAACAACTTTTTTGGATTTTCATATTTTTAGGTTTTTTGGTATTTTCGGTGAGAAACTAAACTGGATTTTGGGACTTTCACAAAAAAAAAAAACTCTTTGTTTTTGGCAATTTTAGTTTGGGGATAGGGGGGTTTTGGCTCAATTTTGTGATTTTCTCGAAGGTTTTTTTTGAAGATTTTGGTGAAAAACGATAGCAAATGGTGAGTTCAATGGCAAAAAAACATGGATATGAGGGTTTGGCCGAGAGACAAGTCGGGTTTTCTGAAGAAACTCCGACTGTTTGCTTATATACTAACGTAAAAATTGGACTGTTTGAGGGTGAACACCCCCGCGTGTTCTTAGAACAGGGGACCGTTCTAAGAACACAACTAACTGTTCTTAGAATATTTATCAGGCGCACACGTGCAGGGCACGGGAAAAGTGACAGGTGAGGTGGGGAGTAGAGACCCACCTGTGCACCCGTGCCCAACACGTGGAGAACACTTCGATAGAACGGTCTCTCGTTTTATATGTAAAATTCAACACGGGAGGTTGTCAATCACCCGTTAGAGTTATCGGTCACCCACCAGAAATTTTTTTCATAGATTTTTGATAATTTAAGATTTTTTTTATCATAAACATAATTAAAGTATGTTTTCACACCTTATAAGTTTGAGATAATAGATTCTTAATTTTATAATGCTTGCTGTCTTTTAGGTACATTGGCATATGGTAGCCTCATACACAGTCATACGATCCTTGAAAGATTTGTAACAATCGTCTAGGCCATATCAATGCCACGCCCTTTGTGAGGAGGTACTTGTTCTCTCAAAATTAATGAGCTATTTTACCGAGTACAATTTTTTTTAATGTAATTCAGGCTTTTTCTCTGTTTTTTTTTTTTATTATTACAAATATAACATGTGTATGTATGTATGTATTTATGTATATGGACGACCTTGAGGCAAGGACTAGCGTATCCATGATTCTCGCAAACTCGTATGTTGCTAGTTAGTTTGACATCTCACTTAGTCGAACAATAATATATGTACATAAAATAATGACGCTCTAACTTATCAAGTTTGAGTATCATTTTGACATGACCAAAAAAATGTCACTAATTATATTACATCTAACATAATTGTCACACCCAGTGATGTGAGGCAAGAAGGACTTAGTGGGAGGACCTACGTCTAATTTAGTGGAGTTACACAATTTAATATCGCTTAAAAAAATAAAAAATACAAAAATAATATAATACGTTTTGAACTAACTCAAAACAAAATCTATGCAGACTCCAACAAAAAAACAACTAATTTTATATTGGGAGCATTAATGAACGCAACAATAATCTACTGTGTTGAGTATATTTGACTTCAGCTTAGTAAGTTGAATAATTTTATTGGAAATAAAAGAAATGTTAGCTAATATTGTAACTAATTTATTGCGTGGAACAAGTAAAGAGACTAGTTAGAATCAATGTAGAATATTTGAAGTAAAATAGTGCATTAGTTTTAACTCCTCTGCGTATGAATACATGTGAAGGTGGTGGTAATGGGTGGGGGTCTGGTGAAGCAAATAGTGCTGACAACAGCACTTTAAAGATGGCAAGCAGGCTGGCTGCAAGCAAAGGCAATGCTGAGTGGGAGTGGGTTAATGAGTGGCCACTCTTTGAAAGTGGCCTCTCACTCACCTTTCCGCTTTTGAAACTCATTTCAATCCTTCCGATGGCTCTCTGCCCCGTGTTATTCTCTCTTTGCCATGTCACCATGGTGATGCCAGACTGATGATTGGCTGATGTCACGGGACGATCAAATTGTAATTCAGTTCCGAACGATGTTAACGTGTACAAGACGAGGCTACATAAATGTTTTTCAACATATCTTCATAACAATCAGATCAATACATAGTATGGGAAATCACTATCCCAATTTAATTACATCCCATAATTCTAAGCAAATATGGTTTTATACAAAGAGTGAGATTCTCAGAGACTACTAAGCTGCGGCAATTACTACCTCCCACTCACCATACTCTGCCCACCTGCCCCTTCCAAGCTAGAAGTTTTGCTGCTGCCACTCATCTTCAACCTGCCGTCCGAGTATCCAAAGACATTCAGATCCTCGAACAACCTGTAAGATGGAACAAATGGTTTTTGCCCTGTTGTTATGGTCGGATTTCTGGGTCCCAAGTTCATCACTGCATCTCCAAGTACAGTCGGCCCAGGAATTCCTTTCAAAGGAAATGAGTTATAAGGATATAATTGTTTGGCCGGAGGCTCTGATGCAAAAGACGGAGTTCCATTGGCACGTGATGTTAAAAATGTGTTCCCACTGGAATTATTACTTTGGTTGCCGGAAGAAATCAACGAAACTGCCCAAGGAGGGGGAGGATAGGCCGGAGAAGTGTATTGGGCAGGATTTTGCCGTAGTACTTGTGGTGGAGTCTGAGTTTGAGGTCGTAAGTCTGGTTGCGGTTGAGCCCATGGGACGAAGTAATTGTTGTAAGGAGCCTGTGAGCTGTGATTATATCCTTGAGTAATAGGAGGAACAGGTACCTGATGATCAGAAGCCGGAGAATGGGCGGAAGGAGGGCCGGCTGATGCAGTTGACAAGGTGATACTCAACAAATCGAACATGTTCTGCTCTGGGCTCGTCTTTAAAGGTGCAGGTGGATTGGGCAGAGCCAATGCCTTGCACGGAGAAGATGTTGAGGTTGTTGGGGAAGACAAATTTGTAATGTTGCTCTTGTTCGTCGATGATGAATTATCGGCAATTCCACAAGACGAGGTTTGACTAGGAATCAGCTGCATTGTGCAATTCCTGCACTCAGAAAGTTACACGTGTAAAGAATTTTTAATCGAACTAAATGTAACCAAAAGAAATAAAAAATAAATAAATGCAAATATTAGAGATCATATAACAGACATGGCGAGACAAAAAATGAATATGATAAAAGCAATAATAAACAACCTTCGAGCCAACTGTGCAAATTCATCTTCCTCTTCTTCATCATCAATTTGGGTCGAAATCACAGATGTCCGTGGTGAAAAAGAGTTAGTATTTGGTACCACACTAGTGTCTCTCGGGCTAGAATCTTTTATCTCGGTAAGTTTGGTGTTGGAGGCAGATGTTTCTGAGCATTCAGGGCTCTTATTTGACACATGGTTTGGTAGGGGAGAACCAGACGCCATTGCATCATGTTTTGCCAGTACATTTTGCAAGGCATCGTTCACTTCGAGACCCTGACCAAGAAGCACTTCATCCCTGCCACACAGAAGCAAAACTGAGTGACACAAATAGAAACTCCACCAAAATAAGTTCTTTTGCAAAGACAAATCAATCTGTAAGAGGATAGCCAATGCAGTAATAAAAATAAAATTAAGGGTAAAGTACAAATTAAATTTTGAAGTTTGGAGTTTGTTCATCTTAAAACTATGAGCTTTTATTTTGAATAAAATAAACCTCAAATTTTGAGTATGTTCAACTTAAAATTTACTTTTTTTTTGAAGAAAATAAACTTCGAACTTTATATCGTGAACAAATTGGACCAGAATTAATTTTGCTCTAACCAGAACAAAAAAATTAATATTATAATATTAATATATTTTATAATTTTAATTTTAATTTTAAATATGAAAAAATCAACCAAATCGACCAAACTAACTTCAACGGATTAAGATCAACCAAATTTAAGTCTAACTAAAAAAAAAAAATAAAAGCGTGACCATATCGAGTAAAATTGAAAAAACTGATTCGAGATTCATTTTGTTTGTTGTGCGAAATTCAAAGTTAATTTTATTAAAAAAAATTCAAGGTTTAAGTTAGACGAATCCCAAAGATCAAAATTCATTTTATTCCTTCAATGTTTAAGTTGAACGGACTCCCCGAGTTCAAAATTTAATTTGTACTTTACCCTAACATTAATAAGAAAATCAACCAACTGAATTAATGGAAACCAAAAATATTTTTTGAAAAACCAACCCAGTTGTTGTCAGCATTTGCATCAATTTCTTTTGGCTGGCACGGCATCGGTTGACGAGATCCATTATCACATCATCTTTTGCAATCTACAAAAAGTACAAAAACCAGTAAAGATAAATTTTGCACACGGAAATACTGCAGAAAGCATAATTTTTCATACTGTAGAGTCACTTGGGTTGACAGCTTGGAGCATGTCATTTAAGAGCTCTGTGGTATTGCGCATCGAATCCAAGCTTGATAGACTGAAAATTAAATGAGAATTAAGAGGACAAAAGTATAAAAGCATACAGAAAAGTAGGAAGTACCTTAAACCTTCAATTTCTGTTGCCATTGTCTCATCTAGTCTTCTTAAAGAATTACTTGGCATCCCATAACTAGCTTGATTGTGTCTGAGAATCATGCCTGACAGAGGTGGAGTAATTATGGGAACTGCATCCCCCGACCGCTTTGGAAATACAACTCCTGATCTCTGCATGGACAAGGCAAATTAAATAATCAACAATCCACCTTTTTGTTTTCAATTTATAAGTAAAAGAAATGAGTTGCTGATTCTGGATGCTCAGATATAGATTATTGCCAAATCCCACTACCATTATTTAATGCTTGAAGTGACTAGGACAAAAGACACATTGATTTAAAGAGTTGGTTAACCAGATAACCTCAAACAATCCAGATCATATCAAATAAAGAAGCAGCACTGGCAAACGCTATCACAAAGGGAATCTAATTTACCTGCTATTCCCAGTTTGAAATTATATTAAGATGTTGCAATCAATGGAAAATCCTATAGTGATAATGGTAGAATTTAAGCAACCAATTGCTTACCCGAATTTCATCATATGCCCAGTAGTATTGAGGATACTTGCCACCCGAACCACGAAAAGCCTCTTGCCAAGAGTCAAGTAATACCAAAATTTTATCTCTCACATGCATGTCCGCCTGTATAACACCACACATTGAACGTAAAAACCATGCTTGGAGTTGGGCTTGAAATCACCGAAAGAAAAGAAATCAACTTGTTAGCAAAAAGCAAATGGCAGGTATTATTTTGAACTGTCATCTAAACAGAACCATATGCTAATGGGAGAATTACCTTCTTCTTTACGATTTTAATCATCTCCCCCAAAATATTCCTCTCCGCAATATGAGAATGGACATAATCACCACAGTTTTTCACCATCGTTTCTAAGAGCTGCAAAATTTAATTTTGGGAACAAAAATGATCAGATCATTCATAACAGCACCTAAGCTCAAAACATGCACCTGGACAAGTGCAAAGAAGTAAGTAAAATGATTATTCCTTGTAAAGAAATCGGACTTCCAACGGCATGCATTACAATTACAACCATCATAAAAACACTGCCAAGAGTGTATGGGCTTTCCTTTCCATTTAATCATATGCATATGCATATGCAAGGAATGCTTAACAACAGGAAGAATCGACAAGAGCACAAAGTTACTTACGAAAAACGAACAAAAGTTCTGCATGTTTACAAATTCTACTAGAGGAGCAAGTGAATATTGTAAGATAAATAAAACAGAAAAAAAATTATGGTCAACTCCATCTCAAAAACAAATCGTCTATGGATATTGTGGTTAAAAATGATCAAGCTACTGAAAGTAAGTGAAGATTAGAGCTAATCTAACATCATTCCACCAAACGAAGAAACGAAAGAGAAAGCGTGAGTACCGTTAGAGCAAGTATTTGAACTTTAGAATTTCGATGCTGCAAACGTTTCTTCACAGCTTTGACAACATCTTTTGCCTGCCTGATCAATTAAAACACAAACTAAATCGGTAAAACCAAAAAACAGCTCCATCTTAAGCTTCCGATCGAACAGAAAAATGGGAGTGGAACTGGAACAGCAGTAATACAGCCAGTTTTCGTGCTCGATTGTCTTAATAATGATTAATGATCAAACCCCTCCCCAGATAACATTCCACAAAGAATTTGATCCCATGCAAGCTCCTTGAGCTTCAAAAAAAGTCATAGATCCCCTCCTTTAGGAAAAAGAATCAATCCCAGAAATTGTTTCTCACAATTTTCTCTCCTCCTAATTTACCCGGACCAAAATAGGAAGAAGAAAGCAAGTTTCAGTTGATCAGGTCAAATAATTCCAACATACATACGACTGAGAAGAAAAGACAAAGATAAAATCAGAACTCCAAATATGGACAAATTTGAGTGCGAATTCGGGAGAAGGATAATGATTCGAAGTTAACAATATATCGTAGGCGCAAAAGTTTCGCGATGGTGAAGTTCCGATCGTTCAGAAGCCCTAAACTGAAAGATGAACAACGTCAACACCATAAGAAACCCGCGAATTTATTTCATTTACCAGTGATGGGAGTTGAGGGAATCGCATATGTCAATGTTCATAGTCCAATCAGGGCTCATAAGTAGGTCGCTGGTAGCCTTGTCGACAGCCACAGTCGCAGAAGAAGAAGCTGAAGACAGAGACATCCTCCTCTTTCTCTCTGTATCTCTCTGTCGCCCTGTTCTTGATTAAACAAAAGCTCTCCCGTCCGTTTACCAACAAGAATCACAGGTGGCAAAGGAAATCGCAAAGGAATCCATGGCTTTTCTTCCCAGAAAATACACCGCCACAATTTTCTGGAAGCATGGAAAAGGATACAGAAGACTTGCTTTCAGTGGAATTTTCTCAAACCACGGAATTATGATTATCCACCATTTTCCTCTCTCTTCTTTCTCTCTCCTCTTTGCCTAAAGCTTCGTGTTCTTTGTTGTCGTGCCATGCTTCGCATGCCACGGAATTTAGACGAAGACATGCTGCGCCCATGCACCTGAGTAGCGCGTTGAAGCACTCGCGGCGCCTCTCTGAGTAACAATGATTGAGAGGTTAATCTATTCCATAATTCATAAGCAATTGGGGGAGAATCTAAATTTTACTTAGAAATCTAAATCCGGAAAAAAAAGAAAACGACAAAAACTGAGTCCTTTAGATTTCACTGTGAAAGTTACATTGTTTTACAATAATGCCACGGAATTCTCCATTTCTGCAAAAAGATCTCCGTTACACTGTTTTACACTAATGGCTTCAGTTAATGAAAACTTTTACTCGTCAAGGTCTTAAATCTTTCTAGGTTTCATAGATGTTAAGTAAATGTTTGACCATTTTTTTTTGGGTAAAGAACATATTATCCCTTAAATTTAAAGGCAACGAATAAATATGTCCTTGTAATTTAACAAAATAAATTATGTTATAATTCTTTTAGCAACTTATTTATTTATGAAAGTACAAAACTTGATTATTTTTTAATTAATAAAATTTGTTAATTAATTTAGTTTAAAAATAAACTAAAACAATAATATAGTTCAAACAAGCGTCTTTTCTAATATAGATATCTAACGTAACAAAATAACTTTTTTCCTTTAAATTTGACTAAGAAGATAAATTGAAAATCATTTAAAAATAAAATTGAAATTAATATACGTTGATTTTGAAAATTCAATTTATATTAGTGGGAATGTACTGTTTCACATCGTTTAGAAGAATAAAAGATGAATAATTTACAAATAAAATTTTCTTTTTATTCAGTATAATACATTTTGAACTAAATTTAAAATAAAATCCATACATACTTCTACGCTAAACAGATAGAATTGTACCGGAAACAACTAAAAACTCTCAGTTTCATCATGAAGTTAAAGCCATTACTTTTTCACGGGGGTTTGACTA
Source organism: Begonia peltatifolia (assembly GCA_022433055.1). NCBI lineage: Eukaryota > Viridiplantae > Streptophyta > Magnoliopsida > Cucurbitales > Begoniaceae > Begonia > Begonia peltatifolia. The sequence continues at coordinate 19,349,402 of CM039520.1, read as the reverse complement.
TAATATCAATCTTTCCATTTGAAAGTGACATTGTCTACTAAATAATGCAAATTACATTGTGACAGAGGAACTCTTAAATAAATTGGACTAAAAATATTATTTTTGGTTTATTAGAAAGTAAAATAAATAAAAAAAAAGACAGATCTGAGGGAGGTAATGCCATCATATGTAGGCCTCACATCACTTAATATGAATATATTTTTCTAATATTAATATAATAAGTGCCTCATAATGTCACGTCAACTATCACTTAGTGTTAATTAATAGACATTGGGTTGTTTCTATTAACAAATAGTAATCTGCACAAAGAGTTCATTATTATTTCTTTGTCAAACAAAATTAAAAAGAGCTCCAGACGTTTAATAATTAGATTGCAATTATTTAAGGAGTAAATATATTATCCTTGGTGATTGAAAAAATAAAAATATTATGAGAGAGACAATAATAGACTAAATTAAAATTTTAATGTGGTGTAAAATTTAAAGAGATAGATCAAAATAGACACGAATTTACTTTCTTTGAGTGTCGTCTTTGTCGTGTACTATTTTCATTTTACTATATGCTTACGTATAACTAGTATCACGGTATGTTCTACGCTATTGTATGACTTTTTCATTTTGAATTTTGACCATTATACTGTGATGATGTTTTTAAGACATCGCCTTTTTTAATGAATTATTGGTTTTAAAGTCTTTTATTGCGAGCTGTTCAATTTAATTAGAGTCGAGGAGTAGATCATCCTAAGAGAAGGATTGTTCCTCGTTTTTAATCGTGGCTCATTTTTGAGTCGTGACAGTAGACTTGTCGAGTGTGTGTTGCAGCGTCATTCCTCCCACGCATAAGAAGTTAGCAACATCTCAAAGGAATGTAGTGTCACCCAATCTGTATAGGAATTAGGAGAACTCACACACATGAAAGCCAAACTCACATCCTAATCTGAGAAGTGGACTTGGTTTCTATGTGCCCCCCACTTCTTTTCCAAAACTAAGAAATATTTATCTATGCTATTCAATAATCTTTGGTGTTGAATTATTTGACTTTTGTTATAAAACCCTACTTTGTGTAAAATAATGTATTAGAAAGTATAGGATTAAGATTGAGGTAGCAATACTCTCCAAGACTAAATAAACGATCTGAAGATGTTTATAAACTCATGAACTAGTTAGCTCGAATGCTTATGTCATTGATACTTCATAGAGTTTCAATGAATTGCACTTGCAAAGATAAAACCTTAAAATGATGGACTGCCATTTAGGTATTTTTAAGGTTCTTATGTATACTTTAATTACATCTTTTAGTATTGTAGATGCTATTTATTTAATTGGAAGATTTTAGGATTTGAGGTCATTCATATTTTGGGAAAAATATTCTAAGGAGATCCACGTCTGTCTGAATAGAAAATATCAATGTCCCAAGGCTGTGTCGCAACCGGAGGGAGTTCCAAGCTCACTGGGAAAAGAGGTAGCCTTAGAATGTATGACAAACAAGCCAACATGTTTGGTCAACAATGGTGGAGGTCCAAACATCTCATTCTTGAAGCTCCAACTATTTAGTTAGCAATTCATCTTTCGCATATCATGGAAGTTTACCAAAGCGAGCTTTTCCAGTCACATCAAATGAGAGTATTAACTCTTTTTCCTTCACCATTTTCAAGATTTGGTTAACGTAAATACAATTTCGATAAAATTAACCAAGACAGAAAGTTTGAGGGTTACAGGTGAGAAGAAGAAGAAGATGAGAATAGCAAGGAAGAGAGGAAGAGAAGTACAATGTCAGTAAAATGATTTCCCTACTTCTGTATTACTGTGTATTGATGTTTTCATATATTGTTTATAGCACAATGATGGAGAAAGTAACTAACAGTACAAACCAAAGATAACTACAACTAGACTAACAAACCATAACAGTATATGTCTTAACATCCCCCCTCAAGATCAAGGTCGGAGATAGAAGATATTGGACACAAACTGATGAAACTTCGTAGGAGGAAGAGGTTTTGTTAAAACATCGACTAGTTGGTTGTCAGAAGTTGTGAATTGTAATTGGAGTACTTGCCTTAGCATTTTTTTCTCGAACAAAATGGTGTAATCGATCTCTACATGTTTAGACTTCGAGTGTAGAATTGAATTAGATGCCAAATATGTTGCACTTAGATTATCGCAAAGAACAAGAGGTACCGTTGTGGATTGAACACCAAGTTCTCGTAGTAAAGACTGTAACCATAGTAAATCAGCAACACCATTTGCTATGCTACGGTATTTTGATTCAGTGCTTTAACGAAATACTACTTTCTGTTTGGCCAAAAATTGGGAATTTAGATTTGCGCCTATAAAAATGCAAAATCTCTCTTTACTTTTTCGATCATTTGGACACAAAGCTCAGTCTGCATCTATGTAGCAAGTTAAATTATAGCTTTTTGAAGGCGAAAAAGAGATACCTAAAGACAGAGTGCTTTTGAGGTAGTGCAGAATTCGCTTGACGGCTTGCCAGTGAATATCAGAAGGGGCATGCATAAATTGAGACACTTTGTTGACCACAATGGCAATATCCGGTCGAGTCAGACAACAACATTGTAAATCACCAACAATACTGCGATACATATAACCATCAAGCAAAGGAGTACCTGAATTTTGGGATAAGACTGGCCTGGCCACCATCGGAGTAGGAACTGGTTTACAAGTTGCCATATTCGCCTTATGAAGTAAGTTTGATATGTACTTGGATTGTGAAAACCTCATACCTGTAAGAGTTCGAGTAACTGAAATCCCCAAGAAAAATGATAGTGGGCCAAGATCTCAAACCTTATACTGGGAGTGCAGGTTGAGGACTAGTTTCTCCATATGAGCTTCAGAGTTGCCTGTGAAGATATTATCATCAACATAAATGAGCATGATCATAACAAAGGAGCTCGTTCGGCACATAAACAGAGAAGTGTCAGATTTGGATGCAATGAAACCCCAATGTATAAGAGCATTATATAGCTTGATATACCAGGCACAGGGAGACTGCTTAAACCTATATAAGGCTTTATGCAGAAGACATAAAGCCGATGGATGAGATGGGCTAATAAACCCTGGAGGCTGCTGCATAAATACCGTCTCAGATAAATCACCATGTAAGAAGGCGTTGTTGATGTCCAACTGTCTGATATGCCAGCCATAAGAGATTGCTAAAGATAATGTGATTTGAACGGAGGTTGGTTTGACGACCGAACTAAAGGTCTAGCCATAGTCAATCCCTTATGTTTGATCATATCCTTTTACCACAAGGCGAGCCTTATACTTATTGATTGTACCGTCAGAGTTAAGTTTAGTCTTGAACACCTATTTGTAACTGATAATCTTCGCTCCTGGAGAAAGTGGAACTAGAGTCCAAGTATGCGTGTCATGGAGTGCCGACATTTCTTCCTGCATAGCAACCACCCAATGAGGGTGTTTAAAGGCTTGGGCTCGGTTGAGATGTCAACAACAAACACCTTGGGTCAGAAAATGCCATCTTTGACATAGGTCCTCACAAGGTGAGTATTTATATTTGGCTAGAAGTATTGGTGGGTATAGGTGGGGAGGATAGTGGTGTGGAGGTGGGTGATAACAAGGATGAGGAGGTGGGGTGGTGAATGATCGTGGGAGGTGGGATAGGTGTGGAATTGGAATTGGGTAAGAAAGATGGCCCTGATTGAGATGTAGAAAAGGACGGAGGAGATAGACAAGGAATGAGTAGGGAGAACGTGGGTGAAGATGAGTGAGATTTGGAAAAAGAGGAAAGTTGGGTATGAAATATTGGGCTGGATCAAGGAGTATGGTTGTTGGGCTAAGTGGGTTGCTGGAGGTGGAGCAGGAGGTCGGTATGCCGGATCGAGCCTGTGGTAGCAGGCCTGTACTGAATGCCCTGTCTTGTAGCAAATTTGACAACAGGCCTTGCAGAATCGGTTGGGCCGGGGCGAGTGTTGATAGGATAACCCGGGTCCATGCTGTTGAAAACCAGGTGGACCATTCGTTCGGAAAGGTTGAGACTGCAGTAGCCGAGGGCTCCAGGGTGTTCGGAGAGGACGGACGTTGACGACGTTCGCTGCGAGCTGACTCATCAAGGGAAGGGAAGTGATGAGTTTTGTTTTTCCAGGCGAAAATCAAAACTCTGTAACAAACTGTGAACCTCCTCCAGTGAAGGTTGATCCGGTCGGTTTTTTATAGAGACAATGAAAGCGTTGTACTCGCTTCCAAGTCCACCGAGGGAGTAAATCATCCAGTCTCGGTAAGACACAGTCTCACTAATTTCTGCCAGAGTGTTGCACAGATTTGTGATTTTCTGTATATACGTAGATGCTGATATTCCTTCTTTTGACACAGAGTGGAGCTGACTGCGGAGCTCGATAATTTGGGCTGGTGAGGAGGAAGCAAAAATTCGTGTCAGAGCATTCCAAGCTTCACTAGCAAAGGTGAGTGATACGATCTGTGTGAGCAATTCTTCAGAGATGGAGGAGAAAATCCAGCTCATTAGAAGCCGGTCATACCTCTGCCAGGTACTATAATCTGGGTTGATTTGTGTTGAGGATGAGTCGAGAAACTGAGGAGGTGGGCAGATAGATCCATCCAGAATATTCTCCATTCCATTTGCAATCACTATATTGAGGAGTTGCGCTTTCCAGAGTAAATAGTTTGTGGTATTTAGCTTGATAGTCAGGGATTTGATTCGCGGATGAGAGTAGAGGAAGAGGGGAAGAGGGTAGCGCTAAAGGGGAGGAGGGAACTGAGCTGGAAGATGCCATCTATTTGGCTCTGATACCACGATAAGATTAACCAAGACAGGAGGCTTGAAGGTTACTCGTGATATGAGATAGGAAGAAGAAGATGAGAATTGCAGGGAGGAGAGGAAGAGAAGCACAGTGTCAGTAAAATGATTTCCCTACTTCTGTATTAATCTGTATTTGATGTTTTCAAATATTGTCTATAGCACACTGAATGAGAAAGTAACTAACACAAATAGTACAAACCAAAGTATAACCACAACTAGACTAACAAAATCATAACAATAGTCGCCTTAACAAATTCAAGTTCTATTGTCGTAAATCTAGCAGATCACCATCTTCTAGCATCAGTTCCAAGTATTCAGCAGTAATTAAATAGGCAATATTGCATGCATGACTTTATAAAATTGGATGAGAGTTCCCAATGGGAAAAATGAGATATTCTTGCCGATTATAGAAAATGAACTGAAGTTGATAAACTCACGAGGTTTATCTTGCTCTTCAAGTACTCAAAAGTTCGCCATGGTGATGTACAAGAGCAGCATCACCTGTCTGTTCTGTGGTCTCAATCTTGGCCACTTCTGTCTTCATTAATCTCATGCAAAATCACCACAAGAGCAGATATAAAGGCATAGTCCACGTTAGGATACACAGTCACTCCATACGTGTCTTTATCCAACAAAATGCTCTGAACACTGTGTTTTTTGTGCATCTACCATAAAAAGCAAACAATCAATATAAGCATCCTTCGACCTAGAAAACATCATTATATATGAATAAATCTAGGGTTAACTTTTCATTTGTAAAATTTTATCTTACTTGGGCGACGATTGTGGAGCCATCTCCGAGATAAATGGTACAAGATCGTTCAAACCAACTCCCTTTGATCTTGAAATCGCAGCCATCTTTATTTGTATTAGAAGCCAAACAGACATCTAATTCGGTCTTGAATTGTAACAAGGAAGACTTTTTAACGCTGAAAAGTAGATCTTTGGAGTCGGAGCTATCTCCTCTGAAAACTTGCCATCGCCGATGTGCTGTTAATATCTGAACCCGAGAAATAAGATCGAAAATTGTACCGATCCAAGTTTTTGAAATTGAGATTACATAGTAGGAAAAAAGCATTACCTTTTGTTGGAAGGAGATGATGGGTTGACCGGCGGCGTCGAGAAGAACACGGCGATCGCGAAGGCTGAAAATGGAGCCTTTGATTTGGAACATGACGTTGCCGTTGACATCGGTGACGGCGAACGTACCTTCAGCGAGGGTCATTAACTTCTTCGTAATCGTCAGATCAACCGGGTAGGGCGCGCAGAACTGAAGGCCGACGACGGCTACTGGGTTGGACAATGGTGGGCAGCTAGGCGTTGGTGCTGGTCCTGGCATCATTTTGAGAGAGAGAGAGAGAGTAAATTCAAAGTGGATATTTTTCGACACGTTCTTGACTGATCTCCTCTTAAGAAGGCTTCTTTAACAGTTTCCTCATTATTGTCAACTTGTTTGAATTGATCAACTTATGGCTTACATTCATTCCATCTGTATCACACTGTGACATTAGTCTAGATGGAAATCAAAGGTGTAACGAGGGTAAGTCTTGATCTAACTCAACTTTTGTTATTTTGATCGGATTTGAGGTTTTAAACTGAAAAGTTTGAACTTTGGATTAAGAATAAAAATTGATGGATATAAACTCAGTGATTATGCACCAAAAAGTTAGAGAATAGATTTGGTTGGGTACAATATTAGTGGATATTGAGAAATCGAAAGAAACTCAAATTTTAGATGAAAATCCAAAGGTTGTAGTGTGATCAGCATCGCCGCTCGAAGATCCAAGGGCCACGGCGCTATGAGTTTTCAGCATCAAATTGAGACCTTTTGTTCATCAATGTTGCCGCTTTATGGTTGTCTCAAGAATGCACATGATATCAACACGTGTCACGCTACGATGCAATATTAAGTCGCGGCTTAGAAGGACATGTGATGCGTCCACTCACGTACAAAAAACACCAGCCATTTTTATGAAGCCGTGATACTGTGCGTAAATTGCCCACCATGGCACCTTTCGTTGGGAGTCCTAGTGCCGAGTTGTATATCAATCAAGGTAGAAATTTTTTTAGGTTTGGTCGTGCATAGTTTTTATAATTTATTTTGAAACTTATCTTATGCTCATTGTGACATGTTCTGCATAACAACATGTTAGTTTTTCGCATATGTAAATTTTACTATCATCTTTATTTTGCGAATGCATTTTATTATTATTGCTCATATCAGTTGCTCGTACCAATTTGTTTGATTTGAGTGAAGGTTGTTTGTTTTGCACCTAGAAACTCTCATGTTGAAGTGCTGCCTAATGTTTTTTAGACTTTTTAGCCTCTATTCTTGAGTGAATCTCTAATTCTCTTGTATCTATACTTTGAGACTTGATATTTGTATGTTTTGTTCTACAAACTTCTGCATTTGTTATTTGTTGAACGATCAATGAGTGACGGTCTTGAAGAGTAAGTAAAGGTTTGATTGACCCGCAAGTTTAATCAAGAAAAATGTCTGGTTCCGAGACAGAATAGGGAACGATTTGGCTCAAAAACCAAACCGACAACATCCAGATAAAATTATAATGCAAGTCCAGATTAAATGTGAGAGATAAAATTTTAAATAAATTAAAAATTTACAAGTTCTATTAAAATCTATCATATCGAATAAAATAAATTTTTAAGGAAATTATTATAATATGAAAATCTACTCGTTGAATTTACTCCTTAGTCAGCAACTGAAAGTTCTTCTGATTAAATCCTGAAAGGTAGAATTGTTTGGAATGAATCGACTAAATTCAATAGACATAAATTTTATTTCTAAAATTTATGTTAAATTTTTAATAAATCAACAACAAATTAAAATCTAAAAAAAATAGAGCCACTCATAGCCTATGAGCAAATAATGACTTTTGCATTTAAAATAGAAACGACACTCGACAATAGCAAAAGTCACTAAAAATACTATGATTAAATTTAGAGTTTTGCGCTCAAATACACGACACAGTTAGTTATCCCATTAGTCTAGTTAAAACAAAATTTTTATGTCAAAATATAAAAAACGTACATAAATGAATATATGCATTAAAATAAAACAATTTTAAGAATTTTTAATAGTTATTTTATAAAAAAAAATTTAAAATAAAATTTGTAAAAACTGCACATAAAATAAATTTCTGCGTCAACTGGCTTACCACTGGTAAAATCAAATCCTGCAAGCTCAAAGTTTAAAGGTCCAAAATTTAATTTAATTCTTTGGTACCTAATTAAAAATAAAATTGTGGGCTAAATTTGTATCTTAAATTTTCAAATTTCTTTCATTGAATAACTCATATTTAATTGAGCAAAATGTCTTAATTTTTGGGTCAAAATAAGGCCCTTGGTAGCGCCCAGCCCCGACTAGTATGGACAGTGGCTTCCACAAAAAAAGTAATAAGTGTATTTTTCTACTGTCTCAAGTTTCCAAATAACTTCCCTTTCGTTATGATCAAACGGTATGTTGCTATTACGTATAACTCTGATTTCACAACTTAAAATTCTCTCACGTTATTCTCCATAAGAAATACCCTACTAAATAGGCACATGAGTTCAGACCATAGCATGTGACAGGTCTGTGATGTACTTATGTAGTATAAAGACATGAAATACATTATGAACATAATTCAGTTGTGGCGACAATTTCAATCGATAAGCCATTGAACCACTTTGCTCAACAAAATGAAAATGACCTATAAACCTCGGGGATAATTTCCCTTTCACACTAAATCATATTATACCACCTTTAAAAATACAATCCACCGACTTTGAACTCTAGTTTTCTTCTCCTAAGGTCTGCATAACTTTTTTGCGAATTCTAAACTCTCAAACTTAAGAGGGACACACTCCTCAATCTAATCCCAACATATAGGTGATTTGCATGGTCTTCTATATAAAGTTTCATATGACAAAACCTAAATATTGTTATGGTAACTATTGTAGTAAACTAATTCTACCAAAGACAAATGATTCATCCACCTATCTTTAAAATCCAAAACACAAGATCTCAACATGTCCTTGAGAATTTGAATAGTACTTTTAGACTGACCATTTGTTTGAGGGTACTGTACTATACTCAAACTACATTATGTGCCCTAAGCTCTTTGAAGGTTATACAAACCAAGGAAGCCCAAAGATTAAAGTTACAATCAAAGATTTTTCAAGCTTAGATAATGATTCATTAAAAGAAGATGATATCTTTAAAAATGTAAAGAAATAGTTTTTAATTACCAACCAAGGTGCAACCAAACTAAAAATAAAGACCTATGAAACATTTGAAGATATTGAAAGAAGTCATGAATCAAAAATTGCCAAAAGAAGATCAAAATGCATGAAAATGCACCTTGAAGCACATAAGAGGCGCACTGGGCGTGCGCGAACCAAGCAGCGCGTCGCACGGGCTAGCACGAACACCCAATGTAAACTTTCAAAAATCCAATTTTTTTTTTCCATTTTTTGATGTTTTAGGCTTTCCATTTTTTGTATTTTGAGCTTTATTAGAGTTTACCATATTTTTAGGGATATTTTATACTATTTACTATTATTTTTATGGTTTATTGTATTCTATTTAAACACAATATTTGTAACCCTTAAGGAAAGAATTACGATGAAATAAACTTTGAGTTTTTGAGAGAATTTTCTCTTGGATTATTTGTAAAGAATTAGATATTCTTTAAATCAAATCTTAAGAGATAAAATTGATAGCTTTGGTTATTACCAACAAGTTTGGTCTTGGTCAAACTCCTTATTTGATAACTTTGGTTCCATCGGCAAGGTTCAATCGGGATCAAGTTCATTTTTACTTGATTCAAAGGCGTTTCTAAGTTTCTATTATGTGTTGTTAAATGGTCTTAGGTTTGATATATCTGTGGTTCTCATCATTTGGTATCAGAGTCATAAAAGAGTTGGTTAGTTTTCTTTAAAAGGATCCAATTTTATGATGAAATACACTTTGAGTTTTTTAGAGAATTTTCTCTTAGTTTTTTTGTGAAGATCTAGTTCTTCCTCAAAAAAATCTTGAAAGATCATTGATAGCTTTGGTTCTTATCGGCAAGTTTCGATTAGGGTCAATTCTTTTTTATTTGATTCAAAGATATTCATGAGTTTCTATTCCACGTTGTTGAAGGATCTCGACTTTGATATACTTGTTGTTCTCATCATTTCTTTAATGAATCTTTATCTATGTTTGAAAAATCTTTGATTGTAGCTTTAATTTTCAGGCTTCCTTGGTTCGTATAATTCATTTTTCCTTTAAAGATATTATTTCCAATTTGATCCCTTTGAATTCCATATTCAAAGTTGCAATTGGATCTATTGAATCGATTGAATACATTTCATATGTACCCATATGTGTTATATTGGATTTGAATAAGATTTCAAATCAATTTATATTCTTTGCTCCTCTCTATATGTATGTGCTTTAGCCTTGATTGCGTAATTTAATACAGAAAGACAAAAGATTCATCTTGCTTATGTGCTTGCTCATTGGATTGAGTGCGCAGTAAATGCTTATGACTGAACCGCTCTTTGCTTCACCAGATATGCTATTTTATTCTATTGATTATAGAAGTGAATATTTCTCTAAAACCATAATTTTGAGAAAAGGGAAATGAGGCATCCTCGAATCTCTTGGATTATACAAAAAAATTCATACTAGAAAAGGGCTTAAGATTGTCAGAAAAATCTTATCTTCAGAACAAGTAACATGTATTTGCTCAATTGCCAACATTACACTATTTTCTCACTTCTTTTATCAAGTTCTTTCACTTTTGTACCTCAACTTCAGACTCTTTTGGCTCATAATTGAACGTCACGTTTTCTTCTTGAAACTCATGGATATCTTGGACAATTTCCCACGTTGAGCAACTATTTTCCACTTGTTGAAATTCCATCATAAAAAATGAATCATTTGAAGAAAACTAACCTCCTCATTGTGTGCTCTTCAGTTAGTGACTCTTCAATTGGTTCTCTTTGGTTAGTGGTTCTTTTTCGTAAAGTTCTTCACTTTTGAAAATTTTTTTATTCCTCCAAAGACTCATCTTTTAGAGGAAAATAATACCTTCTATCGCTTTGCGACCTTTTGTTCCTTGAAATTTTGTTTCTTTGCCTCTTGTGCCTCCTCGTATTTCTCCATCATTATGACATAAAGTTGTTCAATATTTCTTAACGAAGCTTTGCGTTCCTTGATTTGCTTTCGACTGTACTATTCCTCCTCACTTTTGAATCTTTTAGTCAAACCTTGTGATTTCCTACATGAGTCTCGATAATAATGGTTAGTAGTATATCTTTTTCTCATAAGTATCTTCATATCTTCCCATGTGGGTATGAGATGTTGACTATACTTTCTTTGATTTTTCACTAGTTGATCGCACCATTAGCCTGCATAATCCGTGAACTTCATCGAGCTAATTTGATCTTTTTCTTCTTAGTGTAATTATGACAATAAAAAACATGATCAACTTTTCTTTCTCATTTTATATATACTTCGGGATAGATATTACTTTGAAAATGAGGAATTACCATATTGATGTTGCATCAGATTTCCTCCTCGGCCTCTTCTTGGTGTATGTATTGTGTTTGAGAATTTTTGGAAAAACAAAACATGGTGTAAACAACAAGAAAATTTGTTCATTGCAAAGTTAGTTTAATGGATTTCTCTCACTTCCTTATGTATTTACACTCAAATAATATCACTGTTCTCGTGTTTCACTCAAAATATGACTTTTTATAAAATAATCTTACCCTCTTTCCTTTTTATCTCTCAATTTCCTCTTTAATCTATTTATGTAAAACTTTGATCCAAAGAAAAATTATGCAACAAGTAAATCAAGCAAGATCAAACTTTTAAGCTAAGAATTCCAACCTCCAAGAATAGCATAATCAAATTATTTTGAAATAAGAGAATATGAATAATCAATGAAGGAAACTTTGTTACTAATCAATAAAGAAAAATAACAAAGTAGGAGAGAAAATAAGAATTGATGTTTCCAAATGATGAGAATAATGATATCAAAGGGATTAGAATCGAAATTTTAAGAAAAAAATTTGAAATTTTGAAAATAAGAGTCGAAACTTTACAACCAAAGTTTGAAACTTTAAGAACAAGTCAAAATTTTAAGAATGAAATTCAAACTTTGATAATGGTTATCGAAATTTAAATAATAAAATTCGAAACTTTGAGTATGAGAATCAAACTTTCTGTAATTCGAAATTTTAAGAGTAAGAAAAAAATAGATTTTTTTTTTATTATGAAAAATTTCAAAAGAAGAAATTCAGGGGAAGAAGAGATTGACAGAAAAATAAAGATAGAGCTTGAATCTAGGAGTCTTTGATCTAATGCCAAATGATGAGAACCACGAGTATATCAAATCCGAGACTCTTCAACAATGTGGAAGAAAAACTGAAACACGCATTTGAATCAAGTAAAAAAGAATTTGATCCTGATCGAACATTGTAAATGAAACCAAAGTTATCAAACAAGAAACTTGACCAATACCAAACTTGTTTGTAATTTTCAAAGATATTAATTTGATCTCCCAAGACTTGACTTGAATAATATCTAGTTTTTTTATAAAGAACTCAAGAGAAATTTTTCTGAAAAAACTCAAAGTTCATTTCATTATAATCTTTCCCAAAGGGTTATAGACATTGTATTTAAATAGAATACAAATAAACTTTAAAAATAATAGTAAATAGTATTTAATATTCCTAAAAATATAGTAAATCTTAATAAAGGTCAAAATACAAAATATGGAAAGTCTAAAACGTCAAAAAATGGGAAAAAAATCAGATTTTGGAAAGATAGCGTAGGGTGGCTGTGCGCCTATGCATGATGTTGTGCGCCAGTGCGCCTCTTGCTCGCTCCAAGGTGCATTTCCATGCATTTTGAATTTTTTTTTGGCAATTTTTTCTTTACGGCTTCCTTCAATATCTTCAAATGGTTCATGAGCTTTTATTTTGAGTTTGGTTGCTCTTGGTTGGTAATTAAAAACTCTTCCTTTACATTTTCTAATACATCATATTTTTTTAATGAATCTTTATCCATATTTAGAAAATCTTTCATTGTAGCTTTAATTTTTAAGCTTTCTTAGTTCGTATCAGAAGGACTTTTTAAAATTTAGGAGTAAATCTTGGATCTCTATCTGACACTGTACTCGAAAGAACACTATGAAGAAAAACGATATTATCGATATATAACCTGCTCATCTTTGTTAAAGAGAATCCATTCTGACTTGAATAAAATGTATAAACTTCTTCAATCTATCAACAATTACCCATACAACATCAAACTTCTACATTATTCTCAGTAATCTTGTTATAAAATCCATCATGATTTTATCCTAATTTAGTTCAAAAGTAGGCATAGACTGCAACAATTCAACTAGTCTGTCTAATCTACTGATAAGTCAAATGCTTGGATACATATTCAGCCACATCATGCTTCATTCAAACGTACTAATATTGACGTTTCAAGTCATGATGCATTTTAGTGCTATCGGGGTGAATAGAAAATCAAGACTTGTGACTTTCTGCCAAGACTGTCTGTCTTAAATCTATATCATTGGAGACCACAACTCTATCTTTGAAAAATAAAAATATTAGAGTTGATTTCCCAACTATAAAACTGTTTGCTAGTTAGAATCTTTTCAAATCTTTCTTTTAATTCATCATCAAAATTCTGTAAATTTTTAACACACTGTGAAAGTGTAGGTGATAAGAACCACGAGAATATTAAACTCGAGATCTTTCAATAATGCGGAATAAAAATTCAAGAACGCCTTTGAAATCAAGTATAAGGAACTTGACCTCAATCGAGCCTTGTCGACGAAACCAAAGTTATCAAACAAGAAGTTTGACCCGACCGAACTTGTGGTTAGAACCAAATCTATCAAGTTGATCTTTCAAGTTTTGACTTGAAAAAAATCTAGTTCTTCACAAAGAACAAAAGAGAAAATTCTCACAAGAGTAACTTAAAATCGTGTATATTGATTGTATAATACCGTAAAGTTTATGCCTTTAAATAGACTACAAAAATAATTAAAATAATCAAAATATCATAAGGTAATAAGAAAATAATTATGAAACATATCAAGATTAAGAAATTTAACAAATTAATAAAAGGAAACTAAACAAAAGAAAATTAGGTAACCAAACAAAAGGAAACTTTGACCATATAATAAAAGAAAACTTATACCAATTTGATCGAAGAATTTCGTAGCTTTCTTTCCTAAATTGTGCCCTTTTTTCCTTTCAGAATTAGGAAATAAATGCTTGCCAATTTAATTGAGAAAATGAAACTTTGCATGGATTATGCATTTCCATCCCACTTACCACTAAATCTTTAGGTATTTTTCAAATATCTCCGATCTTCTTTTCCTCCAAGCATCATTTTCAATACTTACATATTTATTAATTTCGATTTTTATTGAAAGGAATCTTTCTCTTAGAATTCTAGAATCAATACATGTAAGGCTTCACGCATTTTCTTGTTTCTTGATTTTGTCATTATACCTCTAATATCTTGACATGGATCCTTAAATTTAGATTTGAAGTTAGTTGTACCTTGATTCACATCAATAAAAGTCTCTCTAAATTAAACTCTTGAACTATCTAGTTATTATCTTGAAACTGTGACTCATAATTTTCAATAGTCAAACACCTCTTCCAATCATCCAACAAAAGATAAGAAATAGACTTTTGAGGGCAACCACTCATGGCATTGACCATAGTATTGTCTTTTCTAGGATGGTACTTCAAGGTAAAATCATAATTATTCATATATTTCATCCACTAGTTCTAATAGTGGTTCAAATCTTTATGAGCAAAAATATATTTCAAACTCTCGTGATTAGAAAATACCTCGAATTTAGCATTATAAAAATAACTTCGAGAAAATAATAGTAGGTAAATCCAAATCGTAAGTAAAATAATTCAACTCATGAGTTTTTAACTGTCGAGATGAATAAACTATCACTATGTCTTGCTGCACCAGAACACATCCTAATCCAACTCCTGATATATCTGTATACATTGCATAGGGTACTGTTAAAACTTGTACAGTAGTTAATCTCTTCTTAAGCTCCTCAAAATTTGTTTGACACTTATTGTCTCAAATAAACTTCACGTATTTTCTAGTCAGTCGACTCAACGACATAGCAATAGCAGAAACATTTTGAATGAATCGACGATAATAACCAACCAAACTGAAGAAACTTTGTACCTCGGTGATGTTCTTATGTGGCTTCCAATTTAGCACACCCTCGACCTTATCTTGGTCGACTAAGATGTCATTTTAAGAAACAACATGGCCAAGAAATTTCGCCTCAGTCGTGCAAAATTCACATTTCTCCCATTTTGCAAAAAAATGGTATTCATACAATGTTTGCAGAACAATCCTCAGATGCTCTATATGCTCATTGTGAAACTTAGAATATATTAGGATGTCTGTGATAAACACCACCACGAACTGATCAAGACAATGCAGAAAGACTCAATTCACCAGGTTTATAAAAGCTATCAATGCATTAGTCAGTCCAAACAGAAGCACTAAAAACTCTATATGTCAATATCGAGTCCAAAACGTCGTCTTAGGAATGTCTTGTTCGCAAATCTTTAACTGGTGATAGTCAAACCTCAAGTCAATTTTTGAGAAATATTCACATTTGTCCAATTGATCAAATAGTTCGTCAATCCTCGACAATTGATATTTATTCTTAATTGTCACATGATTCAACTTCAAGTAATTGATGGACAAGCATAGCAAGCCATCCTACTTCTTCACAAATAAAACTGTGCACCCTTAGGTGAGATACTATTCCGAATAAAAGTCCTTATACAGCAAATCATCTAACTAGATTTTCGACTCATCTAATTCTTTTGAAACCATGTGGTACGAAGCAATCAAAACTAAAGACATGCCAGACACTAAATCAATACGAAACTCAATCTCGCGGTCGGGTGGTAACCCAAACAAATACTTTGGAAAAACATCAGGATAGTCGTAAACCACTATTAACTTGGAATCCTGCTTGATTATAACAAAGTCATCGCTAATAGCAAAATGACCATCGTAAAGCTCCAATATCTTTTGACCACCCAAATAAGTTCCCAAAATAGAGTCAATAAGGATTACACAAGCATTAAAAAGATGCAACAAAAATTTTCTGTTCTCCATCTTATGAGTTACATTCCTCTGGTGACAGTCAATTTTTGTTCTATAATGGCCTAACCAATTCATACATCGAATCAAATTAGATTGATCTATAGGCGTCACTATCAGATCATTTGATAATTCGCGCTGATCGACAATGAGAGTAATATAACGAACAATAAAATTCATCTCGAATTCTTATTCGTAGGGATACTAAATATCAGAGAATTTTCTAATTTTTTTATTTCCAACCGCATATCATACACAAATAATTTAGAAATAAAAGAATACGATGCACCGATATCAAATATCACATGAGAAATAATGTTGAAGAAAGAGATTGTTCCATCAATGACGCCATGACTTGTCTGATCAAAAGTCTCAAATCTTGTAACTGCAAATTTTTCTTCTTTCATTTTCTATTACTGCAAAACTTTCATTGATGAACTGGGAGCTTATCCTTCAATATGGCTAACAGATCTCACACGAGTAGGAACAAATGCAAAACTCTGATGATACCCACTAAACCTTTGAAATTTGGTACTAGTAGGCTGATAGTTATGCTGATATGGTGGCATATAACCAACTGATTGCTGAGTAGTGAATAACTACGATCCAAAATAATTATGTTATATCTGACTAGAAAATCCACTGTCAGCTCAAAAACAAGGTTTAGGAGAAGCTGTCTAAGTTAGTGCTAAATTTGCTTGCAAAGGCCTCTGATTCATAGGATAGTTTCTCCTCAGTTGACCAGATTGTCTGCAGGCGCGACAAAAATATGGGCCTGAATGACCACTATTGTAGGAACCTCTTCTAGGTTGTCCATTATTATCACTCTGAGTGTGCCCATCTCGATTATGTCTTTTGCTCTGATCCTTCTTAGTTATCTTTCCACCAACTTGTTGCACCTTGTTCTCTTTGCCTTTATATGCTTCAAAGAACTCATTAAGATCATCTCAACATGTTGAGCAGTAACCACAATTTTAGAAATATTACTGAACTCTAAAAAAGCAAGTCGAGATTGAATCGTAAGCCTGAAATTCAATTGAAATTTCACCATCCTCTCTACTAGATCCATATCCTTTATGTATTGAGAAAAGTCAACAAATTTTTCATGGTATTCCAACACAGTGAGGTCTTTTGAGAGAGATTGTGAAAAACATAAATCATGTTTTGCTTGAGTTCACCGTTGCAGTAACTATCTCTGAAAACAGTCTGGAAACAATCCCAGCTCATCTTGTCAACAGGGATATCCAAATTCAATGATTTTCACTACGCTGTAGGCATCTTCTCAAAATAAAATACTATGAGATCAACTCCGTACTCTGTTGGAGCCTCAATAGCATCCATATCCTTCACCATGACGCCCAACCAGTTTTCTGTAGCTATCAGGTCTAGTCCTCCCCCAAATACTAGTGGATTCAAACACTCTAATTTTATGAAATAATAGATATGATAGAGCACCGGGTCCTGAACACGGCCCTAAGCAAGTTTTGAAGTGCATCCTTTAGAGCTATCAATGGATCAGTTGACTATGATTTAGCATTTTCCACTATCTGTGTCGTAAGTGCACGATTTATAAGGGCTCTTCTTAGAGGCATTTTCAAAATTTTTTTGACACAAATTAGAACATGTCCTTAGACATAAAAATTGTTAAATTCTTTTATACTATCAATACATGTATCTTATGGATCTCACTTTTCAAGATGGTAACCTGACTCATATACCAAAATTCTTGTCACACCACAAAGTAGGAAAAAGTTAGAACGAAGAACTACCAGACCTGAAAACAAAACCAAGTCACCCGACCCTTAATGTTAATATCAAATAAAATAATGAAATACTTAATAATTTAAATAGAATCTAGGTCTGAAAACAAATGGGCTAACAGATTGATGTGCTCAAACCCTACAACTCCAAGTTAATATAAAGAAATATGTGGATTTGAAGAAGTATCGGTTGAATCCGATATCTTCCATAGATGACAGAATATCTTCACGATTTAGATCTCAAATAAACAAACGTCTAAAAGACAAAATGAAGATTTATGTGTGGAGAATAAGATTTGAAACTTTCAAATAAGAATATTATAAGACAAAAAAGATATGGTGAAGGGTTCGTGGTTGGCTCGAGAGCAACTTTGAGCACACTCGAGTGATGTTATTTTCTCGATGAAAGTAACAACTCCTCTTGGACAAAGGTGATACACCCAGAAAGCCCGTGACACATTACCAAGGTAATCCACATAATCTCATTAATCTTTATGCTAATGATTGTTCTTTTCTTGCAGGTGGAGCCCCATTGAATTGCTCAAAGTAGAATACGTATGAAGCAATGTTCAAAGACTTATTGTGGGAGCCCAAATCTCAAGACATGGACCAGCCCAAACACTTAGCCACTTGGGATACCAAAGGATGTGGACTTAAGGCTAAAAGGAGAATTTGTTTTCCCGGAGACATCTAATGTAACCTTTTTATTTTATTGTATTTTTTTTTGGCAAAATTTAGCTATTGTACTTTCGCAAACTTTTGCTAGTGTTTTATTGCTTTAGCATGCATTAGATGGTGTGGTTAAGGTTAGATTGAATGGATAAGTTAGATGGTGGTAAGGGTGGAGGTCACCAAGCCCATGAAAGCATCAAAGAAGCCTGATCTATTTGAAGGTGAAAGAAGCGCACCACTTGAAGAAAGTAAGGTCGATCCACTTAAAGATGAAGCTCGGGCCCATGATCGTGAATAGTTTACATGATTTTTTTTAGATTGCATCTACTTAACATATCCTTATATGAACAAAAAATCAAATCTAAGTGAATTTGCCGATCGGCTGAGGAAGATTCTCTCCTAAACCTAAGGTGAATTGTGTTGTTTTGTTTGATTAGTTATTGTCAAGTATTATCATCATAAATTTTCCAAATTGATTGTATATTTAGATAGAATATCAACTTGAATCAATGGTTGATTTGTTTGGCAAACTATTCTAAGTGATTGATTTCAAAGTGGTGGAGGAAGGTTATTACTAACCTAAGGCAATTAGGTTTTTTATGTGTCAATCAATTATTGTGTTAATTCATTAATTATTGGAATATTTTATACTACAAATCTGCATGAAAATATTTGTCTAGATCATTCCAAAATTAGTGGATCACAATTAATAATTAACATCTTGTGAAATCGGGCCATTATTAAGATTTTGTTTACAAGGAAAGTAATTTCTAAAATCGAGTATTACTATAAGTGGATACATTTGAAAAATTTAATTGTTTTCCTAAAACAAAAATTTTATCCTAATTAATTAGGACACTTAAGTAGATCTTTGATAATCTATTTTAATTAACATATATTTGAAATTCGGATTATTGCTAAATTTGTTACAAAAGAAAATGTTTCCTAATTGAGTTACAATTGTAATAAATAGTGTATAACCGAAAAGGAAATTCTCTATCCTAATATATTTGCGATTTGTCCCTAATCTAATAAGGTCGAAATATCTAAAAGTTTATCCTAAATCGGACACTGGGTCTTCAATTGAATTATAACCGTTTGAAAAATTTAATTGCCTTCATTAAAATAAATTGTTATCCTAACTAATTAGGAAAATTAATTAGAACCTTAATCACCAACTTGGATTAAAATTATTGTCCATTCGGTTGAGTTTAAAATTTATTTGGACACTAATTTAACTCTAAAGATATTAATTGATCTAAGGACTTAAATTTATTATTGATAAAATTTTTATTTTTTAACAAAATCTTATTACAAGATTTCCTAAAATTTAGGGTTAACTAGTACTTCAATAATGACAACCCTAACTGGTGCAAACTATAACCCAAACCAAGACCAAAATTGGGATGTGGAAGCTCCCCAAATCGAGAACCCACAATTAGGTGAATCAAGCATGCAAGGAGGCATACAAGGAAAAATTGACGGATTATGCCAAATGATGAAGTTAGTTTTGGAAAGATTGGATGAACGTAACAATAATAATTTCCAAGATAACTTACGTAGAGAAAGAAACGATTTAGATTATAAAGACCCAATACCAAGACGTCGAAATGAAATCGGATTCCAAGAACCCTTGCAAAGAAGAAGAATCGAACCAAATTATTGAGTGTCTATGTCTCAAAGACATGATGAACCGGTTTTTCCTGAACCCATGCACGAAAGAAACACGGAACCTCCTAAGAATAGTTTTTTTAACCAAGGTTACCGTGATGAGGAATGGTTCAAATGTGAAGAGGATTTGATTCCAAACCGTCGTAGAGACAACAACAAATATAGGCATGCCAAACTGTTCGTATCACCATTCAAAGAAGCAAGAAACAAAGACGCGTTTTTAGATTGGTTAGACAAAGTCGAGAAAGTTTTCAACTATTATGAATATTCAGATCACACTATGATCCAACTAGTGGCAATTGAACTAATCTGCTATGCATCGTTATGGTGGGACAACTTGAAGCAACAAAGGTGGCAAAACAATGAAGGATAAGTCACCACATGGAGGGAAATGAAATACCTCATGCGAAAGAAGTTTGTTTCAAGTCACTGCTGACATGACCTATTCTTACAAATGCAAAACTTGTCTAAAAAAAGACAATCAATTGAGGAGTATCTCACTCAATTCGAGATGTTAAGAATAAAAAGAGGTTGGAATGAACCAGAGGAGCAAGTAATCGTGAGGTTCATTCGTGGATTAAACCGTGAGATAAGTAATGTAGTGAAACTACACCCTCTAGAAACTTTGGACTCAGTCACCCAAATGACCATCAAAGTTGAACGACAATTAAAGAAAGGAGTAAGAATGCCCTCTAATACGTTTACTCCAAAAGCCCCAAAAACCAATAAGAGGGTCGTCAAATTTGAGGAGAAGAAACCGTTCCCCAAAACTTGGCCAGTTAAAGATACTAGTAACCACCATCAACCATCAAGACCTACCATCTCCGATGTTAACACTAATAGGTCAGGAGATGTCAACTGTTTCAAGTGTCAAGTATTTGGACACATGATGACTCAGTGCCCTAACCGAAGGGTCATTATAATCAAAGAAGATAGTGGTGAAATTGAAAGTGATGACGAGCAAGAAGAGGAGTTTGTAGAAGAGGAAGAAATGGATGATGAAGTTTACCATGCCTATGAAAAACCTTTTCTAATTATTATAGGACGCGTACTTGTATTCAAGACTACGGACGAACAGTGCCAACTAGAGAACATCTTTCATACGCGTTGCCTTATTAATGATAAAGTATGCTATTTAATCATCAAAGGAGGAAGCTGTCCAAAGATATGATGGAAAAATTAGGGTTGAGTACTACCCCTCGCCAGAGCCCATATAAGTTACAGTAGTTGGACGATAGGGATGACATGAAAGTCAACAAACAAGTCATCATAGAATTTTCTATTGGAAAATATAAAGACTCCATTCTTTGTGATGTCATCTATGAGCGCCAATCATTTACTTCTTGGAGGTCCTTGGCAGTACGATAAAAAAGTATCACACGATGGTTTCTCCAACTATTATTTACTTAAATTTGGTGGGAAAACAATTAAGTTAGCACCCCTAACGCCAGTGCAAATAGCCAAAGATGAAACAACACGAAAGAATGAAAGGGATACAGTAAGTTGACTAATGACAAAAGAAGAGATGCACAAGGCTATATTGGAGGGATGACCCCTTGAATTAGTTATGTTTAAAGATAGAGTTATGGAACTTGGAAACATCCCTA
>CM039520.1:19282726-19327715 GCA_022433055.1 Begonia peltatifolia | reverse complement strand
CTTGGAAACATCCCTAACTCAGTTTTAAACCTACTTAAACAATTTCAAGACATCTTTCCCGAAGAGATTTCACAAAGTTTACCACCTTGACATGGGATCAGACATCAAATAGACTTACACCTCGAAGTGGTGTTACCAAATAAACCAGCTTGTCGGATGAACCATGTGGAGACAAAGGAATTACAAACTCAAGTTAATGAGTTATTAGAAAAGGGCTATATAAGAGAGTCCATAAGTCCATGTATTGTGGCCACTTTATTAGTTCCAAAAAATGATGGCACGATGAGAATGTGCGTGGATAGTCGCGCCATTAATCAAATCACTGTGAAATATAGATTTCCAATTCTGCGCCTTGAAGACATGCTGGATGAGCTAGGTGGTGCAACTATATTTTCGAAGGTAGATCTTAAAAATGGATACCTCCAAATCAGGATGAAAGAAGGCGATGAATTGAAAACTACTTTCAAAACAAAATATGGATTGTTTGAGTGGATGGTGATGCCATTCGGACTAACGAATACTCCGAGTACCTTTATAAGGTTACTGTATCACGTGCTTAAGAAGTTTTGGGAAAGTTTATTGTCGTATACTTTGACGATATTCTTATCTATAGTTCGGACCTAACCACTCATTTGAACCACCTTAGAATTCTTTTTATCACTCTACGTGACGCCACGCTGTTTGAAAATTTGCAAAAATGTTTATTCGCCCAAGATAAAGTGTACTATCTTAGATTCATAATCTTCAATAATGGAATGGAAGCGTATGAGGCTAAAATTGAAGCCATAAAAAACTGGCCCACCCGGACTAATATACCTGAAGTCTGAAGTTTTCGTGAATTAGCCTTGTTCTACCGAAGGTTTATTAAAGACTTCAGTGCTATTACCGACCCCATAACTGACTGTACCAAGAATGGTAGAGCTTTTAAATGGTCACCAAGCTATCAACAAAGTTTCGATATGATCAAAGAGAAGCTTTGCCAACCTCCTGGTTTAGCACTCCCAGATTTCAGCAAAGTGTTTGAGATAAAATGTGATGCAACTGGAGTAGGAATCAGAGCTGTTTCGATACAAGAAAAGCGATCGCTAGCCTATTTTAGCAAGAAACTTAAAGGTCCTGTATTAAACTACTCGATGACAAGGAGTTCTACGCGGTCATACGTGCACTTGAAGATTGGCAGCACTATCTGTTGACTAAAGAATTTATTATACACACTGACTATCAGACATTAAAACACATCAAGGGTCAAGCAAAACTCAATAAAAGACATGCCAAATGGTTGAGTTCCTCGAGAGATTCCCTTATGTTCTTAGGTATCTGAAAAGAGAAACCAACATAGTGACAGATGCTCTTTCAAGAAGACACTTACTCTTAACTGAGCTAGGAACAAAATTTTTTAGGTTAGAGTGGATTAAAGACCATTATGAGATGGACCTAGACTTCGAAAAATACTACAAGGAATGCCTTACCAAACCCGATGGGAAATACCAAATCGTGGATGAATATTTATTCAAAGGAGGCAAATTGTGCGCCCCGAATATAGGATTGAGGAGTATGTGTTAAAAGAAGCCCACAGAGGAGGTTTAGCCAGTCATTTTGGAGAACACAAGACTTTGGAAATGATTAAAGAGTTTTTTTTTTTTGCCACACCTCTTACGTGATATATGGTATTTGATCGAACGTTGTATTGTGTGCAAAAGAGCTAAGAGCAAACTCTTACCCCAAAGATTATATTTACCTCTCCCAGTTTTAACTCATCCATGGGTGGATGTTAGCTTAGATTTTGTCCTTGATCTCCCGCGAACTATCATATCTAAAGACTCAATTATGGTGGTGGTAGACAGGTTCTCTAAATTGGCTCATTTCATCGCTTGTGCTAAAACTAATGATTCTAATGACATTGTCGAGCTCTTTTTCAAAGAGATAGTTAGACTTCATGCACTCCCCCACACTATGGTATCTGATAGGGACACTAAGTTTCTTAATATGTTTTCGAAAACATTATGGGCAAAAATTTGTACTAAACTGTTGTTCAGTACTTCTTTCCACCCACAAACTGACGATCAGACCGAGGTGGTCAACCGTACTCTTGGCACTCTCCTTAGAGGTGCATTATGAAAGAAACTTAGCGAATGAGATATCAAACTTCCACATTTGGAGTTTACCTACAATATAAGTGTTCATTCCACCACTCAAAGGACGCCTTTTGAGGTAGTTTATGGTTTCAACCCTACCACTACTCTAGATCTTTTACCACTTCGTATGAAGTCCCTTGCTAATCTTGTGGGAGCTGATAAAGCCAACCAAGTTAAACAAATGCACAAACAAGTACAGAATGCTATCCAAATGAAAAATGAGTCATTCAGTAAAAGAGCTAACAAAGGATGAAAGGAGATGATATTTGATGAAGGTGACTTAGTGTGGCAGCACCTAAGAAAAGAACGTTTCTCTGAGAAAAGGAAATCAAAACTCCTTCATAGAGCAGATGGTCTCTTCAAGGTTCTGAAGCGTATTAACAACAATGCGTACATGTTGGAGCTACCCAGAGAGTACGGCGTCTCAACGACATTTAATGTTCAAGACCTCTCCCCATTTATAGGTGATTAAGACGAAATGAATAAAGAGAAACCTGTTGATTTGAGGACAAATCCTTTTTCACTTGGAGAGCATAATACGCCTAGGAAGCCTATGACACATTCCCAAGATAATCCACATAACCTCATAAATTTTTATGCTAATGATTGTTCTATTTTTGCAGGTGGAGGCCTATTGAATTGTTCAAAGTGAAATACGTATGAAGCAATGTTCAAAGACTTATCGTGGGAGCCCAAATCTCAAGACATGGACCATCCTAAACACTTACTCACTTAGGAGACTAAAGGAGGTGGAATTAAGGCTAAAAGGAGAATTTGTCTTCTCAAAGACCTTTTATTTTATTGCTTTTTTTTTTGGGCAAACTTTAGCCATTGTACTTTGCCAAACTTTTGCTAGTGTTTTATTATTTTAGCATGCATTAGATGGTATGGTTAATGTTAGATTGAATAGATAAGTTAGATGGTGGTAAGGGTAGAGGTCACCAAACTCATGAAAGCCCATTCCCAAAGTAATCCACATAACCTCATCAATCTTTATGCTAATGATTGTTCTATTCTTGCAAGTGGAGTCTCATTGAATTGCTCAAAGTGGAATATGTATGAAGCAATGTTCAAAGACTTATTGTGGGAGCCCAAATCTTAAGACATGGACTAACCCAAACACTTACTCACATGGGAGACCAAAGGAGGTGGACTTAATGATAAAAGGGGAATTTGTCTTCCTGGAGACATCTAATGTAACCCTTTTATTTTATAGCATTTTTTTTACCAACTTTAGCCATTGTATTTTTGCAAACTTTTTCTAGTGTTATATTGTTTTAGCATGCATTAGATGGTATGGTTAAGGTTATATTGAGTGGATAAGTTAGATGGTTGTAAGGGTGGAGGTCACCAAGCCCATGAAAGCATCAAAGAAGCCCGATCCATTTGAAAGTGAAAGAGGCGCGCCACTTAAAGAAAGTAAGGACGATCCACTTAAAGATGACGCCTGAGCCCATGAAGGAGGATAACACGCATTCAACTCTTTTAATTTTGAATTAGGATAACTCATGACGTCCCTAGATGGCTGAAAACAACTTACCAAGAAAGGACTCCATCTCCACAATCCAGAGGTAAGTGGAGCGTTCCATGTTCGGTCAAGACCAAATCAAAGGTATCTTCCCTAAATTTGTAATAACTACCCCTCAAACCACCCTAGGCTTACATAGCATCGTGATTAGTGTTTGTTCATTCAGTTTTGACATATCAATATAGACCGGTAAGTTCTCCTAACGGTCAAGAATCGCGACTCAAGGTAAGTCTTTGGTTGATCATCAATCAAGTGGAGTGTGTCTCCAAAATTGTTCTCCAAGTCTATGGTTGCTTGGAAACTCTTATCATCACCTTTTCTTTATTTTTCTAAGACCTTAGAAAAGATAGAAAAGATTACCATACCAGCCTAGTATCGTTGTGATCTTCTTATGAAGGTTACATTCTCCAGAGGGTGCCTTAGTTGCCCTTCTTGCTGGTTATGAAAATCTCTTTTTATTTTCTTTAATTTTTTATATTTTTGTGAATAGTTGTAGGGATCTGTCCTTCATTCATAGTACACCATTTTCTCTTCAATCATCGTTTTATGTTGATCAATATTTCATAAACTATTTTATCTTGGAAGTTAAGGTCATACCATTGTGTGGTTTTTATTTCGTATAACCTTGAATTTTTGTAGATCCAAAGGTTATCAAAAGTTTTTCCTCTATTTTCCAACCCTCAAGGGTTTGGAGGGAAAAGATGGAGTAAGAGTTTGCAAGAAACCTCAAGTTTGAAACAATGGAGGCTATAAAACCAATCAGCCAAGAAAAACCGATGCTCACTTACCTTGAGTCGATGCTCTTGGGACCTTTCTTCAAAAAAAATACCTCAATATGATTTTCAAAAACAGAATACAAAATGTCATAAAGATGCTTAAAAATGTTTCTAAGGTGGCATAGGGTTTAGGTGTGCAAAGAAAGGTAATTTGATGATGGTTTGATCAATGTTATGTGTTTGGACGTTGCTCCTTTCTTCCTCCGTTGAGATGTCTTTTCTATATGGCAAATTGTGATGCTTCCATGAGGGAAAAAATGAGCTGGAAAAGATTCAGATTGGCAAGGATTAGCTAATGGATTGGGCCTTCAAGTGGATGTGTTCCGGGTAATTGAATGGTGGTGCGCTCCAAACTCCTTGTCGGCTAATCCTTGTCAAATTAGTCTTCTAAGACCTTAGATGGATGATCAATGACGTAAAGGGATTTGAGGGATTTATGAACGATGCCCCACTTCTTCATGAATAGGCTTGGATGAATGTCTCTAACAAATTAAGGATCGAGCTTCACAAAGTGTAGACCGAGCTTCAAAAGGAAAGGTGATGACCTTTGGATCTGCAAAATACAAGGTTATACGATAAAAACACAAACCGATTTTCTCGGCTCAACGAATATTAAGAAACAGTAAATGAATGTAAAATACAACGATTTATGAAGGAAAATTCACGCCATTAGAGTGATACACAAAAACCTTCAATATTTGTGAAAATTAAAATGAGAGAAGAAATATGCAATCAATTCCTGAATCGGCCCGAAATGGTAACTATGGCACCAATTGGAGAATGTAATCTTCAAGAAGAATTGCAACGGTGCAGGATCTGGTTTTGGCCACCTTCCCTTCCTTTTCTAAGGTTTTAGAAAATATGAGAAAATGTGGTTATAAGAGCTTCCTAGTAACCACGGCTAGGAAGACAATTGGAGACACACTCCACTCGATTGATAAACAATCAAGAACTTACCTCGAGCCTCGGCTCTAGGATCTTGAGAGATAACTGACCGCTGTTTATTCATTTAAAAAACAAAAACTGATTACAAATACCAATAACGATGCTATGTAAACTTAGGGTGTTTTGGGCTTCGGCCTTTTACAAATTTGGTATAGAAATCTTTGATTTGATCTTGCCCGCCAGTTGGACGATCTCCCTCTCCTTGGACCATGTAGATGTGTTACACACAAGGCAAGCTATCTTTTCCCATCTGTGGGAGACATGAGTTGTATCATTTCAAAATTTAAAGGCTGAAAGGTGCACTATCCATCTTATGGGCTCGACCTTCTCTTCAAATGGATCGCACTTTTAATCTTCAAGTGGCGCGCTTCCTCTCCCTTCATTGGTTTGGGCTTGCATGATGCTTCTGTGGGCTTAATGACTTCCACCCTTAACACCATCTATCTTAACCATTCAATCTAGCCCTAATCACACCAATTAATGCATGCTTAAACGGTAAAAACTAGCAAAGTTTGCCAAAGTACAAAGCTAATGTTTTGTCAAAAATTAAAGCAATAAAATAGAGATTTACATCAAGGATCCCCGGGAAGACAAATTCTCCTTTGATCTTTAAGTGCTTCTCTTTGAGTCTCCCAAATGAGTAAATACTTGGGTTGGTCTGGGTCGTGGGCTTCGGGCTCCCATGCTAAGTCTTTGAACATCTCTTCATAAGCGTTCCATTCTGAGCAATTCGTTGGACCTCCACCTACAAAAATAGAATAGTCATTAGTATAAAGATTAACAAGGTTAAACGAATTGTCTTGGGATCGTGTCATCGGCCTCCGGGGTGGGGGTGCATCAAAAGGTTTAGGCATTTTTTCTAAAATTTAATCTTTCGCCACTGATGATCCTACGTGACTATGCATGCATGCATTTATTTTTAAAAATTGTTAATAGGCTAAGAGTTTGCATATACAATTTAAAGGTAAGGCAAAATAGATTACATTAGTTGTCTCCAGGAAGACAAATTCTCGCTTCTGATACTCCAGCTTGTGATAGTGTTAAATTATCTTCGATGTTCCACGTCAGCAAGTTGGTTGGCTTATCCACGTCTTGCAGGGTTGACTTCCACTCAAGCAATCCATTAGTCCATCATCCATATCTCCAAAAGGCTTCTCTCCTGCAATAAAAGTAAGTTTATTAGTGACAAGGATAGAAGGTATAAGTGACTTACCTTGGGAACGTGTTAGGGGCCTCATTGTGAGTCAACTAAACTTAACAACGACACACTTTATTTCTAGTAATTATGTTCAAATTTGATAAATTAACAACAGATTAAGATTGAATAAAAATGAAGCCAATCATGGACTTCAAACACATATCTGAGCTATGAGTAACAACATTTGAAAAGAAACTTTGAAAGATTGTAAGTATTTCATCTCCTATTTTTAGTTCGATGTTTAGGGTTTTTAGGAGAAATCGGATTCAAACTTGAAAACTCGAATCCATGATTTTTTTTTATGGTGTATTTAAGTGTATTTAAAGTTTATTTGTTGATTGAAAGTTAGAAACGGTGAGGGAAAACCATTTTTTGCAACTTCTCGTCACTGGAAATCACCTAAGTGTCGACTGGTGTGGATAGTCAGTGGACACTTCAAACTCTACGTTGGAAACAGAGTGTTGAATGTGTTGACCTTGGGTCAGTCGGCATCTGAAGTGTGGATCGCTCGAGGAAAATGTCAACCGCACAACTTTTATTTTGCAAAATCTATCGACACTTCAGAAGAAAGTGTCGATTACTAGTGTATTTTGGGCTGAAATCCAAAACGTATGAAGTGTCGACCTCTAGGATTAAGTGCAGATCACAGACCTAACTCGAGTGTTCTACGTGTTGACCGGTGGGTAGACCCCCACTTATAAGTCTCGATCGGTTCCTCCTTAAGTATCGACTGTACAACATTATTTTTTGAAGTTTGCAACATTTTATAGAGTTCCAAATTGGGTTCCTCGTCTCAGTATAAGATTCATCTATGTGTCTCTTTTAGTGATTGAGAGGGGTTTCTTGACTTTGGTTTTGTTTTAGGTTCGAACGAGTTTGTGGACTTTTAGCTGATACCAGAGGTGATAACTCCAACTAGCAAGAAGAGAAATCGTCGTCGAAGTAGAGATTTTATATATTGCATTGCATTGTATGGTTTTATGAAAACCTAATTTAGTGAGTTGTCACCTATATAAAATCTAACGAGGTCTGGTCGCTAGCACGTTTGTTTTGACGTATATGTATATACGATTTTACATATTTACTATTAATGCATAGTTTTATATTGTTGTGATGGAAGATTGATTCTCGTGATACTTTGGACGGTTCGATCTCGAAGTATTTTTATTGTTCTTTCAGACTCGTGAGGTGTTGTTGGGTTTTTGGATCATCACATTTCTGTGTTAGTGTGTTAGATGTGAACTTTGACTGACCCTTATTTTTCACTGGAGTGAATTATTACATTAAAAGTACTAAGGAGGTTTATTTTCGCATAGTTGTATATCTAACAACAATATTTTCAATAATTGTTTAACTGATGGCTCGTGGAGCTTGTTTTCTTAGTAATGATGGATGGAAAGATATTTAAAAACCACTAATTGATTCATTGTGTTTTGAAATGAAAAGATAAAAGAAGTTTTTCATCCATTACATTTAGTATAACAGACCTATTGAGTTAATAATTCACTCTAACGACTCCCTCTCTTTCCAATAAACAACAAGAGCAGTGAATAATTAGAGTTTGGAGACAGTTGCTGTGATGACCCAAATGTGTATGTATAAGGACTACTGCGGGGCAAATCTCGGGTTACGGGGCAAACCTCGGGATGTAAGCCCAGTGTAAGCGAATCCCAGAGTCGAGTATACCCAAATCTCAGGTCGTGGAAAAGGGGGTCGTCAAAATTTCATATCGCTTGAGAAGGTATATGGAAATGAAATATATGTAACGAAACTCTTCCAAGATAGTAAAATGTGTTTTGGAGCACAATTGACAACGGATCTCGTAAGAACTCTGAAGTTAAAAGTGCTCCAATGATAGCAGTACCATGTTGGGTGACTGACCCAATCCACAAAGTAGACAATATCTTACTGAAAGAAGGGATTCGTTACAAATGGTATCAGAGCTTTTACCCAACCGGAAATGTAGTCAACGAGAACGTTGGGTCCCCCAGCGGGGAGGTGATTGTGATGACCCAAATGTCTACGTATGAGGACAACTGAGAGGCAAACTTTAGTTTGCGGGGCAAATATTTGGACGTAAACTAATTGTAGGCAAATCCCAGATTCGAGTATAAGAAAATCTCGGGTCGTGGAAAAAGGGGTCGTCACAATCCCACATCACTTTGGGAAGTATATGGAAATGAAATATATGTAAGGAAACTCTCCTAAGATATTAAAACGCGTTTTGGAGCACAATTGACAACGGATCCCATAAAAACTACAAAATTAAAAGTGCTCCGTCGAAAGCAGTACCATGTTAGGTGACCAACTGAGAAGTTCTCGCCAAACAAATTTGTGAGGGGAAGATATTGAGTTACAGTGCAATCCCCAGAGCAGACAATATTTTACTGGGAAAAGGGGTTCGTTATAGTTGCTTATTTTATTTTGTTTGTGTTATTTAATTTTTGGTGAGTACTCCCTTTACTTAAGTTGTATAAAATATTTGGATTGAACTTGATATGTAGAATTTAAACTGCCTTTTTTCATTATTGTACTATTTTATCTGTAATCAGTGCATAGATATTTGAGATTTGATAGTTCATTGTGTGGATTTTTGAACTTTGATAATATGTCTAAGTATTTTGCTATGATTCAAGTATTGGGCTCGACGGTCATGTTTTTTTTGAGAATCGAGTCGTCCGACTTAGCGTTTTGTTAGATCCGCATTCGTATACTAACAAATTCATTCCAAGGAAATAGTCCACAATTAATTTGGGTGGAAAAATTTACAGGCCGAAAACCAAAGCCAAAAAAGGATTGGACTGCAGCCCAAAAGGAGACTGGAATGCGACCCAGAATATGGCCCATATACATGCAGAACCACGGTCTAAGAAAAGTCTGAATCGAGGTTCAGCTGGCTGCTCACGCAGCTTCTTTTGTAGACGTTCGACCTGGCGATCACGCCTACGGTCAAGACTCCCTAACTTGACCTGCCACTTAACCAGCCGAAGCCAAAGGTGCAGACTTCGCAACGTAGAGCTTCGGAGTCCCAGCTCGGTGAGCTCCTCCACGACACCGTCCAAAATGGACTCGTCAGACTCATCAACGTTCTGACGAATACAGTCCCAAAATTCACCAAATCATATAGTTCAAAAGCGATTCATCAAACCAAAATTTACAGAGAGAGCGTAGGAACTAGAAGTCTGACTTTGCCATTGACATTGAACAGAGGAAACCTAAAGGGAAATCAGGTTTCCAACTACCTCTGTTGTCGACCTCCGATTTGTTGTGAAGGGATGGCCGCTTACACAACCAAGTTTTGTCTGAATAAAGCCTGGTGATTCCTTTCGAGCGAGAGAAGAAAATCGAAAAGATGAGGAAAATGGCTTGTCAAAGCAATCAAGAAGAACGATGATGTCTATAAAGAGTATTATAAGGCTGGATTAACACGTAAAAGTTCAATTACTCTCTTATTAATTATTGTTATTGCTTGCATATTGAACTTAACAAATCTAATTATGAGAGAAAGTTTATAACTTCAGATAAACAATTACAATTTTAATGAAACAAAAAAATTTAAAATTTGATATAATCTCACCATAGAAACATAATGAGATATGAAAAAGGTTCTGCTGTCTGCAGTGTGGTTTCAGTCCTAGCTACTTCCTTCTGCATTAATCTCATGCAGAATCACCACAAGAGCAGCTATGAAGGCATAGTCTGCGTTGGGATACACAGTCACTCCATAGGTGTCTCTACCCAACAGGAGGGCCCCAGCACTGATTTTTCGGCGCATCTACCATCAACAACAAACAATAAATATTAGTATCCGTCTACTAAACATCATTATATATGTATAACGAATAAATCTAGGGTTGGGTTTTCATTTATAAAGCTAAGCCTAGCACTTGGAGCTTACTTGGGCGATGATGGTGGAGCCATCTCCGAGATAAATGGTACAAGATCGTTCAGACCAACTCCCTTTGATCTTGAAATCGCAGGCATCTTTTTCTGTATTAGCAGCCAAACAGACATCTAATTTGGCCTTGAATTGTAACCAGGAAGACCTTTTAACGCTGAAAAGCAGATCTTTGGAGTCGGAGCTCTTTCCTCTGAAAACTTTCCATAGCTGATATGCTGAGAATATCTGAAACCAAGAAACAAGATTGAGTATTGTACCAATCTAAGTCTTTGACATTGAGACTAAAGAAAAGAGAAAAATCTCTACCTTTTTTTGGAAGGAGATGATGGGTTGACCTGCAGCGTCGAGAAGAACATGGCGATCGCGAATGCTGGTAATGGAGCCTTTGATTCGGAACATGACGTTTCCGTTGGCATCGGTGACGTCGAACGTCCCGTCATCGAGGGTCATTAACTTCTTCGTAATCGTCAGATCAACCGGGTAAGGCACGCAGAACTGAGAGCCGACGACGGCTACTGGGTTGGACAACGGTTGGCAGCTAGGCATTGGTGCTTGAGGCATCATCTTGTTCGAGTTCGAGATCGAGATCGAGATCGAGAGACGTAATAAAGCCAAAGTGGATATTTTTTCAACACGTAGATGGCTGAGGAGACTTCCTAACAGCTTCCTCCTACTCGTCAACTTATTTGTCTTGATCGACTTATGACTCACATTCATTCCATTCACATCCACTCTTCAATTACTTCTCTCTTTTGAAGACACTTTCAAACTTTAATGTTTCCATCAATTAATCTTCAATCAAAATGTGTTAATTCTCAAAATCAGGCATCACACCATCAAATGAGCTTTAAGTTGGTCGAAAACCTTGGACTTGTCTAACATTGATCGACACAAGTGAAATGAAGTTTAAAAGACGTGGAAAAGGACACATGCTCCTTCCTGCAAAATCAACTGGTGTTATTAAAGTTAGATTATTCTCTGCCATTATCTGACCAGTCAAGATTGACTGTATATAAGTAGTAGCTGGACATTATTAACTCAACGTCTACTAGGCTAGAGTTTTCACCCAATGCTCGGAACCATCCTCGCATGGACGATCAC
The DNA here is from genome assembly GCA_022433055.1 of Begonia peltatifolia. Taxonomy (NCBI): domain Eukaryota; kingdom Viridiplantae; phylum Streptophyta; class Magnoliopsida; order Cucurbitales; family Begoniaceae; genus Begonia; species Begonia peltatifolia. The sequence goes on along the minus strand of CM039520.1, from coordinate 19,316,131 downwards.
TCTAATGGATTAGAGTCGTTACAAAGTCCAATCATATGACTAGAGAATTTTATATTATCTTCTCCTTCTATATAAAGATCCACCCACTGAGCATCGTGATATTCATTCAACTGCTTTAGATCAAGAGCCTCAGCCTTCTCTTTCTCTCTCTACAAAATGATGCCTGCACCAGCTCCAACGCCTAGCATGCAACCCTTAGCCAACCCAGTGGCCGTCGTCGGCCCCCAGTTCTGTGTGCAGTACCCGGTTGATCTGAGAATTGTGCAGAAGTCAATGACCCTAAAAGAGGGCTCCTTCACCATCACCGACGTCAACGGCACCCTGATGTTCACCATCAAAGGCTCCATCTTCAGCCTCCACGACCGCCGTGTCCTTCTGGATGCCGCCGGTAAACCCGTCATCTCCTTCCAACAAAAGGTAATTTCTTTTACATCGTCCGATTCTCCAGATGGCTATTCACATGGTTCCTTTAGATTGATTATGGATTTTTTTGCCATAAATCTTATGCTTTGATTGTCCTTTTCTGGTCCAGTTATTATCAGCGCACCGGCGATGGCAAGCGTTTAGAGGAGATAGCTCCGACCCGAAAGATCTACTTTTCACCGTTAAAAAGTCTTCGTGGTTGCAATTCAAGACTCAGTTAGATGTTCTTTTACCTGGGAAGACAAAAGAGGATGCCCCTGATTTCAAGATCAAAGGGGGTTATTACGAACAGAGCTGTACTATTTATCTTGGAGACAGCTCCACCATTATTGCCCAAGTAAGCTCCATGTCTTCTCTCCCTTACTTTCTGACAAATCAAACGACCAGTCTGCCTTTAATAGAAAAGAACAAGTGAATATAAATTGTCCATATTTAGACAAAAATTCTGATGATTTCTCCTTTTGATTTCACGTCAGTTTGTGTATAATAATATTATTGTTTGTTTGGAAGTGAGGCTTATTATAGATGTTTGTCGATGGCAGATGCACAGAGAGCACAATTTGAAGAGCATTTTGTTTAGCAAAGACACATATGGAGTACGCCTTCATAGCTGCTCTTGTGACGATTCTGCATGAGATTAACGAAGACAGAAGTGGGCGAGACTAACTTCCATAAATCTATCAATTAACTATCCATAATTTTATAAATTTTAAGTTAATTTTCATCATTTGTACTTGTTATGTCATGAAAAAAAGCTATGCTATTTGATTGTTGCAAGTGAAGCTGGCGTGATGTATTCTTCGCTGTAATGTTTGTAGGATTGGATTAGAAGTTCATTCCCAATAAAGTCATTATATTTTTTTTATATTTGTACGACATGTTGCGTCGTTTTCCTTTCAATTTGCTTAATGTAGTAGAGTCCACTTACATTTAACATGATTTTTTTTTAATAAATTATTTAAAGTGCTGTAACATTTGTTATTTGATGATGGAGACAGATATAGAAAACCAAAATTTTTTATTTTCATTTTAATATAATTAATTGAATATTGAAGTATTTAATCGCTGTCACAAAGTCAATGGGTCAGTTTAAGAAATTATGCCAATAATTGCATCTATTTGTTTTAAAATATTCACATATCCTTTTTATAAGACTAGGGTCTTCCTTTAAAAAACCAATTTAAAAAATAACATAATTAATTTAGAGATGGCAAGGGGGTAAAGAGGAAGAACTTACATCTCGGGGCTGCTGCGACAACTTCTCTCCAATCAGACGCTGATAAAGAAAATAAAAAATTACATAGAGCATTACCAAAAAATTTATTGTTCCCTATTGCATGGCAATATTCACTCACACATTTTAGCTTGCACAATAAACTTCCTCATACAATCTCTCGTATTGATAACGAGACATTGCCCATTATCGATCCAGATCTACATATATGGTCCAGATCCCAACAAACTCTTCCTGCAGCACATGTAGTGGGCTCTAATAAATCCGCTTTTTGCCGACAAGTCTCGACCTTCTCCTTCGACAAATCATTCATCAATATATCTGAATTGTTCTCACTGGTGTGCACTTTTGCTAAGTGCAACTGTTTCGTCTCGAGTAAGTTTCAACCCAATGATATCTCATATCAATATGTTTAGATCTCAAATGAAATGACAAATTCTTAGAGAGGTGGATAGCGCTCTTGCTATCGTTGAACACAACATAATTCTCTTGGTGCAAACCCAATTCCCCAAGTAATCTCTTCATTCATAAAGCATCCTTCTAACTCTCAGTAATCGCAATATACATGGCTTCTGTTATGGATAATGTAACACACTCTTGCAGCTTTGATTGCCAAGACACTGCTCCTCTTGCAAAAATCATCAAAACCCTAAAATGGACCTCTTAGAACCAACATTACTAGCCATATTTGAATCGGTATACCCAACAAGCATGGAGTCACTACCAACGAAACACAAATACAACCTGGAACTACCTCGGAGATATCTGAGTATCTACTTCATCATTTCCTAATGTTCTTTACCAGGATTGGAAAGTAACCAGCTGACTACTCCAATTGAATTAGCAATATCAAGGTTGAGTGAAAACCACGCATACATTGCAGATGCGCAAGGAACTTAACTCATGCTCGCCCTATCATTCTCACTTGTAGGATATTGTTCCAAATTGAGTTTAAAGTGACCTGCAAGTAGAAGACACATACCTTTGGTCTTGCTCATGTTAAACTTTTCAAGTATCTTCTCGATGTAGCCTTCTTGAGACAACCACAGTTTACCTTTCTTTTTATCACGAGAGATCTTCATACTAAGCATCTTCTTCGTCGCATCCAAGTATTTCATTGCAAAAGGCTTGCTCAACTCTCCTTTCAACTTAGCAATCTTGCTAGTATCATGTTCTATGATCAACATATCGTCAATATACAAAAGGAGAATAACGAAGTCATTATCGGAATGCCTCTTAGTGAACACATAATGGTCTGATGATGTCCGGGTGTATTCGTGACCCACCATGAAAAAGTCAAACTTCTTGTACCACTGTTGTGGAGCTTGTTTGAGGTCATACAAGCTCTTCTTCAGCTTGCACACAAATTGTTCTTTTCCTTTTACTTTAAATATCTCAAGTTGCTTTATGTAAATCTCTTCCTTCAAGTTACCATAAAGAAATGTAGTTTTCACATCAAGTTACTCGATCTCCAAATTCAAATGCACAGCTAAACCAAGAGCAACTCGAATCGAGGATATGTTCACCACCGGTGAAAATATATCTTCAAAGTTGATAATCTTCTTCTGGCCGTATCTCTTCACAACTAACCAAGCCTTGTAGCTTGGCAATAAACTTACATTTTCAGTCTTCAACCTGTAGACCTATCTGTTCTTGAGAGCTCTTTTGCCTTATGGTAATTTCACCAAGTCATAAGTATTGTTTTTGCGAAAAAATTGCATCTTCTCTTTCATGGCTTTCAACCATTATATCTTCTCATCAATGGAAATTGCCTCTTGATAAGTGTATGACTCTTTGGGATTTGTGAGCATCACATACTCATCTGTAGTGTATTTCGTCGAAGGGCACTGCTCTCTAATGGATCTTCTCAAAGGAGGTTCGTCTGGCAACTCTTGAATCTCTTCTTCGACTTGCTCAGTCGATTTAATATCATCAGCTGTGGGGATTGCGCCATTTACGGGACTTGTGTCATGCTCGAGTTCCACTTTCTTTGATTGGAATGCTCTGCATGTGTAGAAATTAGATCCAAATCAAATAGATCATCATTATACTTCTCTACCATTTCTGCCTTATCGATGTCTTTGATGCCTTGTTCTTCCACGAGCACTATATCTCTACTTTTGACAACCTTTTTCTACATCAAATTGTAGAACCTGCAGTCAAACTCATCAAGACCATAATCGATAAATACACACAACCTCATCTCCACATCGAGCTTTGGCCGCTTGTCGTTTGGAATGTAAACAAAGGCCTTGCACCAAAAAATGCTCAAATGAATATAAGAAACTTCTTTTCCTAACCACATCCTATTCGAAACCCAATGAGACACTCGGTGAAAGATTCAAAACACGAACCACTGTACTCAAGGCTTCACCTTAAAAGGATCTCGGTAACTGTGACTGTATAAACAAACATCTCCCCCTTTCAACAAGTGTACTGTTCATTATCTTAGCTAACTCATTCAACTGAGTAGTCTTCGAAGGTGTCTTTTGATGTCGAATATCACGCTCTCTGCAATACTCATCAAAATGATCGCAATACTTAGCTCCATTATCTGTCTGAATGCATTTAACCTTCACATTTATTTCTCTTTCCACACAAGCATGAAACTGCTTGAAGACGTCTAGGACTTGATCTTTTGACTTCAACATATACGCCAAAATCTTCCTTGAATGATTGTTTATAAAAGTCACAAAACACAACGCACCATCAAGTACTCTTGTCTTCATCGGACTCCACACATTGGAGTACACCATGTCAAGTATACTCGGTTTTCATAAGTGAGGAGCTTTATTGAAGGCAACTTGAAACTGCTTGCCTGCCAAACAATGAGCACATCGCTTTAGATGATCATTTTTCATGCTTGATAGTAGATTTTCTTAGCTAGAATTATCAATCCCTTTTCATTCATATGGCTAATCCAGTTGTGCCAAAGTTTTACCACACCTTCATGGTCTACTGTATGGATTGTGGAATCTCTGATCTTCACGTGCATCACATATAATGAGGAACATTTTTCTCCTCTTACGACAATCAAATAGCCTCTTGTGAACTTCCATTTCTATCACAAAATATGTTGCAAAACCCTTCATCATCGAGCTTGTCGGTCGGGATCAAATTCATGTGGATGTCGACGATGTGCTTCATATCTCTTAACACAAAGGTGTTACTATTGTTTCTCTCTAAACGCACGTCTCTCATATCAATGGCATTTGCAAGGCCATCATTTGCCATGTTTACACTTCCAAAATCACTAGAGGTGTAGGACGTGAAGAAATCCCTCTGCGAAGTAGCGTGTATCGAAGCGCAACTATCGACCACCCAACTCATATCTTGGCAGGTGAGATTGACGACCTCTCCATCGTACACAATAAAGAACTCTTTGGTGGCCGTAGCTACCTTCTCGCTTGTTTCACTCTCTTCGGTCTTCTTTTATTTTCCATTGCCATTTGAATTTTCTCGAAGAAACTTTCGACAAAATCTCTCGATGTGTCCCTTCTTACCACAATGATAACATTCAAATTTGGCGTATTTTTGCCACTTGCTTTGACTTCGATTTCTGTTGTATGGACCTTTGCTTTGACTACTTGCTCTATTTTCGGTGACTAGGACGTCTGACTGTAAAGAAGAAGCCATCAACTTTCTTATTATTTTCTCTTTTAGAACACTACTCTTGACTACATCCCTAACCGAAACACCATATGAGGTAGAGTTGTACAACGACATTCTGAATGTCTCCCACAAGTCTGGTAAAGTTACAAGAAGCATTAACCCCTGAACATGTTCATCAAACTTTATCTTTATTCCAGCCAACTGATTGATAGTTCTCTAAAATGTATTTAAGTGATCGATTATTTTTTTTCCATTATGGTACTTCAACCATAGAAGTTGATTGATCAAATACAATTTGTTGTTTCCGGTCTTCCTAGCGTACAACTACTCAAGTTTTTTCTATAAGCTCCGAGCGTTCTTTTCCTCACTGACATAGTTGAGTACGTTATCATCTATCCACTGTCAAATGTAACTGCACGTTTGACGATGACACAATTCTCATTTGATGTCAAATTGAGCCACTGGCTTTGTACTAGCAAACACAGGCAAATAATATCTTTCACATAGAGAAGATCTTCCATCTTCCTTTCCATAGATGATGGTTGGAGTCGTTCAACGTGACCATCCAACTCGAGTTACTCTCAATAATTTGAACACGGTACAAGAACAAGGAAAGACGTTAAATAAATAACCAACTGTTGAAGTGAAAAACAACAATGGCGAAGGAGTTGAAGGTGCTGCCAGAATAAATCTACCCAATAAATCATAGACCCACGGTGGAGGCACAACGATTCTGCGCACGACTAACTCATCAGAGAGCAAGCAAAAGCTTTGCTTCAATTTGATCAGCGGCAGTGACGGACAAACGACGTTCTCCTTCTCTGTTGAAGAAGAACAATGAGGCTCTGATACCAGTTAAAGAGGACGAACTATCTCTCAACTCGTGTCTGGTCATCGTTGGAATCCCTCGAGGCTGGCAGCGGCAGCTTCTCTTTGAGACCCTAATATAGGAAGTAAAGAACTGTATGGAACATTACTAAAAAATTCACCATTTTCTGTTACAGGAACTATTCACTCTCACACACTTCAACTTGCACATCAAGATTTCTCATACACCACTCTGGTATTGATAATGACTAGCCCATTATCATTTCATGTTCACACATGTGGCCTAAATCCCAACCGTGGGTGGACTCGTTTAACATATTTATATATTTTTTTTCTAATACTGATGTCTTCCTTTAAAAACAATTTAAAAATTACCATAAAACTTTATCTGATATGGTAAAGAACCGAGTCTAGTCTAGTCCCAGACGATGAGCCGAGCTCATTATCGTAGGCTCGTAAGCTTGCTTGGAGTCAGGCTAAACGGACCAACTCACAAACTTGACTGGCTTAACCCATCATCTTCAATCTCATTCTAGAAGTCCAATAATTTTAATAGTCTAGTCCATGATTGAGCCTAACTTTTAAATTTTCAGATTTAAAAATGAATGTGTCCACACTAGAGATGTTTAATGAGCGCCAGCCCGCTCGCTCGGCTCGCTACAGTAGCGAGCCGAGCCAACTCGACTCGCTACAGTAGCGAGCCGAGCTTGGCTCGGTCTCACGAGGCGGGCCGAGTCGAGTCTAAACGTTTGGTTCATGAGCTAGCCAGAGACCGAGCCAAACGAGCGAGTCAACGAGCTAGGCTCGCGAGCCAACCCGCTCCTTCTTCTCTCCACCGGTGGCCGTTAATTTCAACTTTTTTTAACAAACAAAACTATTTTTTTCTTGCAAAAATCAACGTTTATGGTGCTGCTCTAACATTCAACTAAAAAAATGGGGAAGAAATTTGACTTACGGCGGGATTTTTAGTCACAAAGTTGACGAGTATAAAAAAGATAGTCGATTTAAGACTTACTTCGTCGAAATCGGCCCCGATTGGCCAATTTCTCATTGTTTGTCTCTCCTCACCGCTCTCTGTTTTTCGCGGCGCCAGATTCAGCAGGAAAGAAAGAAAGAAAACTCTTTCGAACTTTCGTTTCTAATTTTCTTTCATTATAATTAATTATATTCGGTTCTGCAAAATCGAAATAATTATTGTGTGTTGAGAAGACGATGTATCGCAAAAAAAAAGGCGATGCATCGCCCCACTCTTTGGAGTGGGATGCTGCCAGTGAGGCGTTGCATCGCCCCACTTGCTGAAGTGGGGCATTACATCGCCTCAAAGGGCGATTGATCGCCCCCATGCACTGTTCACGTGAACAGTGAATGTATAGTGCGTGCACTGTTCACGTGAACAGTGCGTGTACAGTGTCTAAATAGTAAAAAAATATTTTTTTTAAATTTTAATAATAATTTAATCGAATACGCTACCTATTTAAATGATTTAAAAAATATCTAAATATTTCATACAAGAATTTATAGAGAAGTGAGTGAGTTGCGGTCTGAACACTTTACGGTTTTTGAGTCGTGACAAATTTTGCTGAGAAAACGTTGTGTTTTTTTGTTATAAAACACCATTTTACTTGCTGTTTGAATTAGGTGACTATATGACTGAATCAAGTGATTATCACGATGTTGTATTTATTCATTGTTTTTTTTATTTGGTGATTTTTTATATATCATTGTGAAAATTGAATGTTTAATAGCTTTTTAAGATTTTACCCTGTTTTGATTTCTTATATGACTAGTTTTAGTGTTAGTATTCGAAGGAAAAGAACAAAGAAATCTGATGTTTAAAATTATTTTAATATTGTTAACGATAACGATGATAAAAATTTCAGAACTAAATGTAATCACTGTGAAAATTAGTAGATAGGGAAAACATCTAATTCTTACGGTGTATGTTTGATTATTTTATATTTCAATTTTTATTTAATTACATTGTCTCATGTACTATTTGTTTTTTTTATCTTTTCTTGTGGCTTTGATTTTGATATTTTATATCTATCTCGTTATGCGTTACAAAAAAGAAAATTTTTTAAGTTGTAATTAACAGACAAGTTTAGAGAGGGAGAAGAAGAAAAGAAAAACGGGAGGATCAGAACCGAGACCAGAAATCTGGCCCGGTTTTGAAAATTTTTTTGGATTTATTGATGCAAAAATTTAAAAACCGAATTTTTGTAGTCCGGTTCTAATTTATCTAAAAATTGAATCGTCCCAACCACGATCACCCTAAAAAAATAGCAACTTAGACAATCCAAGTTATTTTTATTATTTATTGACAGTAAAGTGTTTGAAAAACTTATATTATATTAATATAAGTTGAAAATATTTATATACGCTCAGCTCATTAAGCTCGCCTCATTAAACTCATTGAGCCAGCTCGGCTCGGCTCGTTAGGCTCATGGCTCGCGAGCCGGCTCGGGTTGAAAATGTTTTTGAGTCAACTCGTTAGGTTCAGCTCGTTAGGCTCGTGGCTCGCGAGCCGGCTCAGGTTGAAAATGTTTTTGAGTCAACTCGTTAGGTTTATCTCGTTAGGCTCGGCAGTCTCGTTAGGCTTGACTCGTTAGCCTCGACAGGCTCGGTGAGCCAAACTTTTCTAGGCTCGGCTCGGCTCGGCTCGCTCGTTTAACATCTCTAGTCCACACCAATACCGTCTTCTCTCTCTTACGTCAAGTGAGGAAGAAAGAAGGCGTCTTCCAATAAATTAAATTTTTTTATTTAATTTTAATTTTATATATATTAAATAAAACTTCATTAAATCCTTATTCTTCAAAACTTTGATCGGTAATCAAAATTTACATGAAAATTTATTTCTATTCACATAGTATTTATTTTCTTTAAATTTAACTACACAATAAATTTTTAAATTATCGATATTGACTAACTGACCAAAAACATTTAACATAGTCACAACACGACAAGACGAGTCAACCAAAGACAAGTATACCGTTAATATTATTATTTTTTCATATAACTTTTTTATTTATTTTTTTGTTTTTTAATTATTTTAAAATATATACTCTAATTTAATTCTATTTCTTATGAGGTGTTAAATAGGCAGGTTGATCTGACTCGTTAGACTCGACTCGTTAAATCGGCTCAGCTTGTTAAACTCATCAGGATTGTTAATATTTACTTGTAAGGCTAGTTAGTTGGACTTATTCAGACTATGTTTTACTCGACCGGTTATTTTGTCACCTCTACCATAATTCAACTTTTCCAAAATCATTATCATTACAAAAAAAGGTAATTATCAATAGAGTGCCTAATAAGAAAAATCTTAAACTATGAAGTTATATACAAAATTAACTTTGAACTATTTTTGTCTACAAAATAAATATTAAATTATTAGTTTGTTAACAAAATAAATCTCAGCGGTCTTTCGTTCTCGAGAACAAAATTTCATTCCCAAGCACTTTTAGGCATGAAATAAGAACGGGAGACCATTCTCCTCTCCTGCGCGACAGAAACCCTAAAGGCTCTTGAATAACAACTCACTCTCCACTGATTTGCGAACCCTAACCTTCTCCTTTGACGATTTCGCGAACCCTAACATTCTCCTCCAATTTTCAGCAATTTTCGCTCCAAAATGGATCCAAAGCTCCAGCTTCCTATGAAATAAAAGAGTGGTTCTTTGGAAATTGTTCCCTCAAAAAGTGGTCATCTAACGCAACAATTAACTCCGACACAAGTTTGTGAGACAAATTTCATATCTACAAAAAGTCGATTAAGGTATCTAGTAGATTTGTCGCTTCGTTTTATCATTTACTCTAGGAGAATACTATGGGTGAGTTTTGAATGAATGGAAGTGGAGGAATTTTTCAATCGATTTAGATTGCTTGGAATTTGTGAATTGAGTAGCCATAGTTCTAAGAGGTTGATTAGGGTATTCTATGCCACTATAGATTGGAGCACGCAACCTCTTATATTGACTTTTTACGTGTTTAATAAAGAAATCCAGTTAACTTCGAACATTGTGCACGAGTTAATCGATTTTAACATGGGAGAGCCAAACGAAGAATATTACCATGTTTCATGGGATACCGATTTTCCTAAAAATGGGGAGGGCTGGATTTACTGAGGATGATTAATCAAAATCTAAATATTGCAGGATTTTACAAACCAAATGATAAAGTTTAAATGTGAAGGGTCGCCTTGTCCACCATTTGATATCCCACACGATTCTACATTGTGATGAACACAAAGATCTTGTAAATTACATTGACCTCTACATAATGGAGAAGCTATGCAATAGTGATGCTCTTGAAGAGTCGATTTGTAAGGTCAATCAAGGAGAAGTGTGACGTATGTAAAGAGTTATTGTAATGTTTGATTAACACATAAAGTTCAATCATTTGTAGCCAGAAAAGTTATAGTGAATTTTTTTTTAAATGAAGAGCATTGGAGTGCGAACGTAAGTAAGATTGGTTTAACCACGTTAAAAAATCATTTGTACTCTCTTTCCCTAATCTGTTATTAGTTAGTGTTGTAGAGAATCAAACCATAATAATATCTAACTAAAATTCAGGTCCCACCGAATTCTAACAATTATTATTAATTAGATGCTAAACTTAGCAAATCAAATTACGAGAAAAAGTTTATAACCTGATATGGCAAACAATTAGAATTTTAATCATATGAAAAAAACTTAAAAACCTTATTTACCATCTTCTTAGATTATTATCGATCCCACAACAATTTCATTTGGGGAGTACAAACAAATTTGATATAATCTCACCATAGAAACATAGGTAGTAACGTTGTCATTCAAGCAGCACATGCAAATGAGAGATGAAAAAGGTTCTGTTGTCTGTGGTATGGCGAGCCCGATAGCTCTTTTGTTATCTCTAAACATTGGTGCCTAAAACATCATTTTGTTCGAGAGAGAGAGAGAGAGAGTCAAAATGACGTCTTAATTCTAAAAATCAGGCATCGAACCTTCAAAGCTTTAAGTTGGTCGAAAACCTTGGACTTATCAAACATTTATCGATACAAGTCAAATGAAGTTAGAGAGATGCAAAAACAGTCCAGAAATGGCTGCTGATCTAGAAGACACATGCTCCTTCCTGAAAAATTGACTTGTATTTTAACATCTTCGCACCCGCGCAGATTATGTTGACACCTTCGTCTCTCTCCCTCTAGCCTCGCTGGCAGATGAACAATTAGTGCAGTGTCGCAAACGCATACAGACAAGAGGAAAAACAGGATTTATGATAGTGATTGACGAACATGGACTACTGAATTTTGAGCATAGTTACTTTCTCTTACTGGACAGAAGCATGCATATAATATGGATCAAACTAATGACCGTACCATCAAGATCAACAACATCAGGGGAAAAAACCTCTCCATTTTAAACATTTTCAAACACATGGCTGAGAAGGAAGGAGGGATTGCGAAGCAAGGCCACGAAGAGGGACTGAAAATAGCAAAGACACGTATGGATTGACTGTGTATTGTAACGTAGACTACGCCTTCATAGCTGCTCTTGTGAGGATTCTGCATGAGATTAACGAAGACAGAAGTGGGCGAGACTAACTTCCATAAATCTATCAATTAACTATCCATAATTTTATACATTTTAAGTTAATTTCATCATTTGTACTTGTTATGTCATGAAAAAAAAGCTATGCTATTTGATTGTTGCAAGTGAAGCTGGAGTGCTGTATTCTTCGTTGTAATGTTTGTAGGATTGGATTAGAAGTTCATTCCCAATAAAGTCATTATATTTTCTATACTCGTTACCTAGAGTCAATTTAATATCATAATATAAAATTAAAATTAGACTTTACATCTAACATTATTTTTTATAAATTGTTTAGATTGATGCGACATTTAATGATTAGAACTAAGAGTATATCAAACTCGAGACCATTCAACAACACGGAACAGAAATTTAGGAATACTTGTGAATCAAATAAAATGTAATTTGACTTCGATCAAACCTTGCGGATGAAACTAAAGTTATTAAACAGAGAATTTGACCCACATCAAACTTATTGGTAAGAACTATAATTATCAATTTAATATTTCAAGATTTGATTTGAAAAAAATCTATTATTCACAAAGACTAAAAGAATCGCTCAAAATATATAAGTTTTAATTAAATATCATTCATGATAATTATTACGAGAGTTATAATTTTAATATTTAAATAAGCTAAAATTAATATTAAAACTAATAAAAATATTCTAAAAATTTTAAAAATATTATAGAGATCAATATTGAGTTAAAGAAATTTAGCTAATAAGAAGAAAATGATAGAAATATGAAAAAAAAAAAAAAAGGTTTTGAACACCTTGGGTATCGTTGGAGTGTGGTGGGTGCATTAGGGTGTGTGGCGGGGTGCGCGAGCAGGGCACAAGGCATGGGCGCTTGCAGGCAAGGTCCAGGGGTGCCCAGGCATGGTGGGGGTGCGCTTAGGGAGGGCTGGGGCACGAACTAGGGGCGGGCCACCTTGCTGGGAATTGGTACCTGTTATGAACTCCAGAATTAGGAATGATCCACTTCTCCTTTGATGTTTTAAACGTGAATGGAAAACCCAGCAATTTTAAACTTTTAAATAATTGGGAAGTTTTACATATTACCTATTTACACTAAACTTGATATTACATAACCACATATCATGACGGCAGTCATGCGCTTACATATGACACACCCGAGTGTCGACGTTTCAAACGATTTTGCAAAATCTTATATTTTTGTTGTTTAGATAGAATGAAATATCATATTCCAATTGGTGTTTTAAACAATAATTTTCATCAAAATTTAAAGTTTGATGGAATTCGAATTTTAGTTTGGTCGAATCAGATCCATATTTAATATTAAATTTTGTGATAATTTTATATATTAATGATTGATTCGTAAAACTTAACGACACTATTGTAACTTAATGTTCTCTTCAATTTTTGGTTTTCTTTAAAAAAATTTTACGATTAAATTTCAGTGTTCATGCTGTGACTGCATAATTTAGATTTTGAAATAATGATAAATCAACTTTTTGAATTATGTTCTTCTTGTGCGACAATTTAGACATGAATCTGCTATTACATTTAGTGACTCTCTCTCTCCGCAGACTTGTATACAATTTCATCTATCCATTTCTAAGACCAATCGTTAACATTGTGTGAGATGATAAACGCAAAATTTAGAATTTATGAGTTATTATTTAGCTTAGAAAGCTTATAAATTCAGATTTAATCATTTCTATGTATTTTTTAAAAGCGGCATCAAGCTATCTCGTTTTCTAATCTTCGCCTAAAAAAGGATAACATTCCAAAATAAACTCCGATCCCAACCGTGAAGACCAAACTAGTAATTTTTACTTGCAAAATAACAATATTTCAGGTTAATATGACAAATAGTTGAAACCTATCATGTTCAACAAAACATACCTTCATGAAATACTGGTCCTTTTTGTGATTTCATTAATTGAAATCGATACGTCTATGCTTATAATTTAAAGACAATCAATAATTTTCTTCAATGCCTAAGTTTTTAAGTGTAATCAAATGAAGAGTGTGTAAATGCAAATATAATTGGCATTAATTTTTTGACAAATAGTAATTAAGGCAATTTAGATTTTACTCTAAATATGATATTTCATAATTATAAGGTGGTTTCTTGAAAATTAAAAAATGATTTATTTATATTTTGAAAGGTAGATTCTTGGAGATCTTAGAGATCAAGAAGATATCCATAGAAGTTAAAATTAGAAGTTTGTAAATTTTGGAATTTTGTTATTTTTAGAAGATCAAATTTTTTTATAAAGATGTTACTTGGAAAACAAGCTATTGTTTACATATTCGGCATTATAAAATTGATGCTATTTTGGAAAGTAGATTTAAAGATTACGAATTTGTTATGCTGGATTACAGCGATATTCAAGATCGCAACATCTAAGGGATTTGATCCCGATTCGTTTGCTCGTCGATTGCTTGGATTTTCCATGTGTTATTTTCGAAAATCATTTTTGAAAGCTGATTTGACAATTGCTTGCTGAATTATAGTAAGATATATGATCACAACAGTCGTAGGATCCATTCTTAATTCATTGGGATCTATTCCTATTAACTAGGCAACATTTTTCATAAATATCACACCTGATGTCATAGATCCAATTTTTATGGGATTCGGTTTCTTTATTCTGTGCGATCTGTTTGGAAACAATATTGAAGATCAAAAACAGAAATATTCGATGGACAATATATTATGTATTCTTCCCTCACAATTAAGCGCTGCGGAAGCCATTATTCTTGAGAGCCGAAAGTCTTTATTCATTCGGAAAATTTATTCTTCACCCACGATTTCGTGTGGTGTAAGTTGTTATTCATTCGGTCTATAATAGACTATTCTATACACTATGTTCTGATTGGTTTTCGTTATTTTATGAGTGTGTTATTTAAGTGCATCCATAGATAACGATTAGTGTCGTTGACGGTGTCATAGGTGCATTTATTGATATTCTTCATTGAAGCTCAGTCTTGGGAAGAGGCTGCTTGGAACTCGGGAGGAGTTCTGATCGTGGGCAAGGAGATCTTGCCATACACGGATTCCAAAAAGAGTCATCATCGACAAGAGGAGCTTGTAACATTTGGATTCCGGGAAGAGTCATCATCAACAAGACGATCTTGTTGCGTTCAGATTCTGGGAGGGATCGATCTCAAGACGAAGGGAGCTCGCAAAAACAGATTTACTGAGGAAGTTAGGAAGATGCGACGACAAAGAGAAAATGGAGTCTTACTTTGTGTTATACCGAGTGTCTTGTAACTTTATGAACTCAGAGAATTGTTCTTCATTCTGGGCGTGGCCACGCATACGTAGGCAATTGCCTAACTGGGTTATCAACCTCCTGTCTCTTTATTTTTTTGCATTTTATTACTGTCCATTATCACGTTTATTATCGGTGTCTCACTTAGTGTTCCACGACACCGTATAACTAATCACGATCTTTCAATTGGTATCAGAGTGGGTCACTTCTGTTTCTTAAGCGAGATTCGCTGGACTTGATAGTGTGTTATTTGTGTGATAGACTCTATAAAAGAAGGAGGTTGAACAATGCATCAACCTCTATTGAATGGAAGTAATTATGCTTATTGGAAAGGCAAAATGAGAGCATTCATCAAAGCTGTCAATGAGAAAGCTTGGAAATCTATTTTGGCAGGATAGGAACACCAGTGGTTACTGACAAAGATGGTGTCATATCCTCCAAGCCTGAAGAAAGTTGGCCCGTTATTGAAGATATGTTGGCAAACAGTAATTCAAAAGCTTTTAATGTTATTTTCAATGGAGTTGATCATACTTAATTCAGACTTATTTCCACATATGAGTCAGCTAAAAGGGCATGAGAGGTTCTCTAGACCACTTATGAAGGAACATCGACTGTAAAGTTATCTAAGATGCGAATGCTGACTTCATGGTTTGAAAATTTTAAAATGCATGAAGACGAGAATATTGCCAAATTCAATGCCAAATTATGTGACATCGCAAATGTGGCATTTGCTCTCAGTGAGATTTTTCCTGAAGAACGATTGGTAAGAAAAACTCTACGATCTCTTCTTCAACGGTTTGCTTATAAAGTCACTACTATTGAAGAAGCCAAAGATATCTTCAAAATGAAGATAAAAAAATTAATGGGATCTCGTAGAACATTTGAAATGAATTTTGAAGTGGACACGGAATAAATGTCACATCCGTGGATTCGGTTTATTTATTCTTTGCGATCTGTTTGGAGAGAATATTGAAGATCAAAAACAGAAATATTCGATGGACAATATATTATCCAGTCTTCCCTCACAATTAAGCGCTGCGGAATCCATTATTCTTGAGAGCCAAAAGTCTTTATTCATTCGGGCAATTTATTCTTCACCCACGATTTCGTGTGGTATAAGTTGTTATTCATTTGATCTGTAATAGACTTTCTTACACACTCTATTCTGATTTGTTTTCATTATTTTATGAGTGTGTTGTTTGATTGCATCCAAAGATAACGACTGATGTTGCTGACAGTGTCATGGGTACATTCTTTGATATTCTTTATTGAAACTCAGTCTCGGGAAGAGGCTGCCTGGAACTTGGGAGGAGTTTTGATCGTGGGCAAAGGGATCTGGCCATACAAGAATTCCAGGAGAAGTCATCATCGACAAGGGGAGCTTGTCACATTTGGATTCCGGGAGGAATCATTAATAACAAGGGAATCTTGTTGCATTCAGATTCCAGGAGGGGTCGATCTCAAGACGAGATGAGCTGGTAAAAACAGATTCACTGAAGAAGTTAGGAAGGGCCGACGACAAAAAGAAGAGGGAGTCTTCCTTTGTATTAGACCAAGTGTCTTGTAACTTTGTGAATTCAGAGAATTGTTCTTAATTCTGGGTGTGGCCCCACTGACATAGGGAATTGCCGAACTGTATTACCAACTTTCTGTCTCTTTATTTTTTTCATTTTATTACTGTCCATTATTACGTTTATTATTGATATCTCACCTAATGTTTTACGACACCGAGTAACTAATTACGATCTTTCAAAATGCATGAAACCGTATTTGTTGAATTTGTATGATAAAATCAGGATGAGTTGAATTTCTTTTTTTATGAATAATTTATCTATGTTCGGTGATTTTCCTTGATTTTGTTTTTTAAATAATCAACCACTTTAAACTTATTTTTTTGTAAATATTATCCACAAGTTGTTAATTATTATATTCTCTATAATTTTTTAAAAGTTTGTTATTTTGAAAATTGGTGATAAGTTTTCATAATCAAATACACTACAAGAAACAATATCTACATCTTAACCAATATATTTAATTTCCTTTCTCTTCTTTGATCTTATTATTAAAATTATTTTAAATAATATTGAGATTGGCCATGGAAGTCTTCTTCTCCTACCATGCATAAATATATAAAGTCTCTTCTTCTAAAAAAAAAAAATCAACTCAAGTCTCTTATCATAATTATTTCTTTGTTTTTCAAAGATGGAGAGAGAGATGGTAAGAGGCAACTCCCAAATTTGTTCTTCGTGCTCAAAAAATTACGGAAGTGAATTTAATTGCAAAAGTTGTTCTAAGTCAGCGCAATAACCAATTCTTACTCTTTGTGGCCATATTTTTTGTTGATCCCGTCTTTACAAATTGTTTTTCCCCTCGCCGAGTGCCCCATATGTAAATCTTCCATCGTTGTCCAAACACTAACTCCTATTTACGGAAGAGATGACATTCAATCTATTTCTGACACGGAAATTCCGCAACGCCCACACCTACGCCCACGCCCACGTCGGCAAAATCCGCCAGCTAGGAAAGATCAAGACCAGCCTTTTATCGTGTTAGGAGGAGAAAAAGAAGATGAAAAATTTAAAAATATGTTTATATTAAAGTGCTTGGTTCATACACTTTTCTGGCTGACAAATCTAGAAATTTGGAAAGGGAGTTTTCCTCCTCCTTCCGAGCAAAAATTTGGAACGTAATGACCTTAGCAGCATGCTCAGTGGATACCAGGCTTTTGCGGGCATCAAGTTTTGTATGAAGATATGCTTGCTTACTTTGTGGTGGCAGGCATGTTTAACCATGCGAGTGATTAACTATGCGCGATATGTATATAATACTTTCATCGTTTAATTAAAATGAAACAAAAAATCAATGCATAGTTTAACAGAGTAAATAACAAGAAAAATTGTAATAATAAGCTTGGAGTATTATAAATAAATGCAGAAAATTTGATATTATAAATAAACTTTAAGTAAAAAAATGAACTTTTTAAGAATTAAAAAGCTGGTTCAAAACAAAATGTTGAGGACGAGACCTCACGAGAAGACTCTAGATTTGCAAAACCATGTGTTTGGCTCCTCAACAATAATTTATTTGCTCTTGAAATTCCATAAAATTGACTCTTCTTATTGCAGATATCTAAGATTTTTAATACCAATAAATTAATTTATATCGATAAAGATTCCGTCTTAACCAAAAAATCACGTTTTTCCCCTCAAAATTATGGGATGTTAAAATAATGAAATCTACTTTTTTTAATTTACTCTACTATCAAGTATACTTTGTTATTATAATAACGACGTATAAATGTAAAAATTGGCGCTTGCCAAGGCTATTTTATTGTAATAATAGGATGATGATCTTGTATTATGATGTGCTATTAGTGATAATAAATATATAAAATAATAAAGAATAATTATCAAAAAATTATTAGATTTTATTTTTTTAACAAATTCACTATTAAACTATGGTCTATTAATACAATAATCTTTAGCGGTAGCTTGCTCAGTTTTTTTCCGAAGTGACCATCTTTTGAGAACGAGTCTTCACTGAGAGTTATTTATCAATAGAACATAGTTTAAATGCAACTTTGTTTACAAACACTGATTAAAAACGAATTTGTTAATAATTATGTAGTTAAAAATTTTTTTTTTTGTTAATTACTCAATAGTAAATTCTTTGGAAATAAATAAATAATATTGAACAATATATTAAAATATAAAACTAAATATGAAAAAAAAAACAGCCAGAAGAAACTAGTTGGCCTTCAAAATGTGTTCCTTTTACAAAATCATTGAAGAAAAATTTTCATTCTTTTTTTCAAAATTAGTTCCACAAGCTATCAATTAGCTAGTTATAAAACTTATCTTATACACAGGTAGCTATACAAAAAAAATAAAATTACTTTTCGTTCTCCGTGAAAATAAAATGTCACGTCATGACCATTCCAAAATATTGTCACAGATGAAGACTTAAACAACATCTCTTTATACCACTGGTAACAAAATTTTTTCAATATTAAAATTATTTGAGTGACAGTTCACCCAAACAGTCCATACTTCACTCAAAATAATTGCGTGCGATCGATATTTTCAAACTCTTGCGTTAAACTACTAAATGGCCTAATGGTCGATATTTTTCTCAAAGTGCCAACAACTTTAAACTCTCAAGTTAAATTTTTAATTATGCTAGCGGTCGACATTTCCCGTCATGAGTATGATTATCGGAAAATCCAACAGGAGAAAAAGACCAATTCAAAAAAAGGGTTTCCCAACTTCATGCATTAAAAAGAACCTCCGACGAAAAAAATCGAATCTTCGTCGAATCCGAGACAACCTCATTTAAAGCAGCGGCATTTTCCAATACCTCTGCGCTCATTTCGCCATTCTTCGCCGTCACTAGGATGACGATTCCCAGTGCGTAAGACACGCACTATAAATTAACAAAAATAAAAAATAGGTGAAAAGAAATTGCCTTTGTAGAAGGGAGAAGGCTTGATCTGCCTCGAGGAAAATAATAGAGAGATATGGTTGTTACTGTCTGAAAAGGGTTGATCTTTGATGTCTTGAACAGCTTTTTGTTTCTGAATCTTCGAACCTAGAAAAAAATTATGGATTTGAGGGGATGCTTCTATGTGTGCTTTGGAATTCTTCTTTTCCTGACTCTCTCTGCTGCTTCTTCTTCGTCTGTGTTCATTTCAGGTTTTATTTCAGATTCAGTTAATGTCTTTTACTATTCTTTTCTCACAGCTTCTAATGATTGTGTCTTCTTTATGTGATTTCAGATGGTGTTTTTGAATCTCAGGCTTACACTGGTCGGAGCCTCCTTCAGGCTAAAAAGCGTTTGTTTCTTCTTTGATTCCCCGTTCTCGATTTACTTCTTAAATCTTTTCATTTAGGGTTCCTAATATTTGGCGTTGAAATTTCATCCATGACTATCCATCTTCTTGGGTTTACTGAATGTGATATCAATTCTACTCTGCATACATCAAATGCCTTGAAATGAGAATCATTAGGTATCCAAAATTGAAATATTTAGGAAGGGAAGATCGTTCCTTCATTTCACGTCAGCTGGTTCATTCTGTGTAGATGTTCATAATTACTATAATCTATATGAACTTAGTTATCTTGAGGCTATTGATTGATTTCGATCTGCTTTAATGAAGCAATTTAGTAGACATTTTTCCAACTATTTTATCACCTCTGATCGGATATAATAATATGCAATATCACGCCGTGTTGACTTCTTCCAGAGTTATTCTCTTTATAATGATGAACTGAAGTTATGGTGGAGATGTAGAGATTAGTTTAATGTTGTTGTTTTCTTAAGGTTTCCATTGTATGCAGCTTTCCCTGTGAATTTCGAGTTTAAGAACTACACGATCATCACGAGCAAATGCAGAGGGCCGTACTATCCGGCCGATCTTTGTTGTTCTGTGATTAAGAAATTTGCCTGCCCATATGCAAAGGAGATCAATGATTTATCAAATAATTGTGCTTATACAATGTTCAGTTACATTAACCTCTATGGAAAATACCCCCCACCCCCCCCTACCTATTTGCCAATAAGTACAAGGAGGGGAAGCGAGGCCTTACTTGCCCTGCAGGTTTCCAGTCATGGCTGCTAATGAAAAAGTGGTGTCACGACCCGGAAATGGTTCTAAGAGAAACGCTAGATTAAACGATCAATCTCAGAGAGGTCCACCGTCTAACCTAAGGCTAGTTGCGGAAGATTTTAAGACCAATCCCAGAACTCCTCGAAATGACAAATGTGAGAATAAAAACAATAGTAGATATACAGGAATTAAAAGAATACATGCTAATGATCAGTACAATACCAAATAAAATACTTACATAAAATAAATATCAAGATAAAATCTCTAGGGAATCCACAAAATGGGGAGCCGATCAACCTCGGTTCCTGCTTTTCTTTCATCTACCTGTAGAGGGGGAGTCGTTGGGGTGAGTGACAAACTCAGTATGAGATGTTATACTTACCACATATCTCATTATGCATGCCCGCTTAAAATCAATGCACGTATTTTTAAAATTTAAAACCAGTTTCAATATTATCAAATTCTCTTCTCATTTTCAAAACGATTAATGAGGCTAGTTTCAAAAATACTGTATGTATAGTAAAATAGGCCCGCATCAACCATACAATCGTATAAAACCAGGTGAACAGTGAAAAGCGAGGTCGCTCAAGGATTCTCCAAGGCAGGAAATTTATTGGTATCAGAGCACAAGGTTCCATGATCCTCCTAGTGACGAATGTTGAGAGCAAGTATGATGTAACACCCCGAGAACCCACACGTTCCCGGTGCGCTACAGTGCATCTACACACTACACACACACACACACTTGACATAACTAACTCAATTCAATACCCCTTTCGTTTTCAAATCATTTTAAAAAAAAAACATTGTGAGTATGAAAATGTTTCGACTTGATTTGAAAAAAAACAACTCGCGTCCCGAAGAGGAAACACGAAGTCCTCAACATAAAACTACGCAGCGGTAAAGAAAACCATTTAAAACAATTTGAGATGAAACGGTAAAACTTGAAATCCTAGAAAAAAAAATCTCACGCACCCCACAAACTACACAGTCCGGTCCCAAGCACTCACGTCCCCACTTCGACACCCCGCGTACACCCTCGCGGTGCCGCACGCGCCAACCCAACGTCACTGTATCTCGCGCACGCTCACAGCGCCGCGTGCCCCACGCACCCTGTCTCTGTACAGCACGTCTGCGCGCACGCCCTCACCCGGCGCCGCATGACCCGTGTGCACTGCAGGGCCGCGTGCCCCGCGCACCTGCGATCACGCCGCACTTCAACGCTCATCTACCTTTTTCTACCATTTACTGTTCGCACCTCAACCTATTTCTTATCTCCTCGACTCCCAGCCTCTCTCCCGAAATTTCGGCAGAGTAACGGCTAAAAACTGACTATCCCAAAAATTTAAACCCTGCACATAATTCACCATAATCCAACAATATTTATCTACCCATCATCCAGAGAAATCACCACAAGCAAATCAGAGTAAGAAGACGACGAAAATTCATCAAATACAAATGAAGAAAGTCTCCAGTATAGAGTAATATCATTCTTTAACATGAAAAATACCTGCGTACGTCACCAAAATCACACGCACTCCATATACCTATACGCTGACGCATATACAACAACCAATCCCATCCCCCGTACATAATCACCGCAAAAGAAAGAAAACCCACAAACCGACCAGGCCACAACTTACCATCTCCACGGGTCGGGTCGGGTCGCCCTAACAAAAGTCCGCCATCCGGTGCCGCGGTCGCACGCCGCCAACCATTCTACACCTCAGGACTAGGCACTCGAGGCTCACCAGCAGTATCGTTAGCACCTACACCACAGAACACACAACATAAGCCTAACGCTCAGTAAGAAATGCGATATGAAAGTAAAAGCCGACAATGCAATCCTATCACATGCAGTCTCTACACTCACACTCATGTTGTCACATCTGTGACGCGTAGTGCAGCCGCACTAGGGTAATGAGGAACCTCACGCCACCCTACACCCTGACACGTCGCCATCGTCCCGGACTCCCCAGCAACGAGGCCCACAAGCTACACACACGCATCACCACACGGCAACTACATCAGGGTAAGGGTGTACCTCGCGCCACTCTACACCCTGACACGTCGCCCCCATCCCAGTCTCCTCAGCACGGGGCCACAGTTGCCACACACACACGTTTCGCGACAGCCCAGCCGGCCTACCCCTCGAGTAGGATCCGCGACTGGTGTTGCACCGGCCCACACACTAGTAGGATCCGCGGTACCACTGCCCATATCCTCACCATCAACACATTCACGTCGCATGACGGCCCAGCCGGCCCACCCCTCGAGTAGGATCCGCGACTGGTGAAGCACCGGCCTGCACACTAGCGGGATCCGCGGTACCACCGCCACACGTCTCACCTCATATATCAAAACATGCTAAAAATCATTTTCGTTCCCGTTTTTAAAATATGATGCATGTCAAACAATACGAACGCACACCACAATCAATCACATAAACCCTAAAGTTCTACAGTATAGGCCCACTTGGGCAAAACACATGCATGCACCACTTACCTAGCGTCCTAAGCTCGCTCGATGCACAGTTTCGCCAAAAGAAAGCCTCAACCTAAAACACAATCAATTTCTCATCAGTATTTATCCCAACATTTACCAACTAGCTAAAAACAACCTTCTCTAACTTCACTCACGAAATTTCAACTAAAACGGTTCATTGGTTTGGTTTGGCTGAAAACTAGTCCAACGTTCGGATGTGCATAACTTTTATGTCCACCAACAGAATTGAACGATTCAAGTGGCTAAATGTTCCCTTAGGAACCTAGTTTAACATCCCAAGACGATTTTAAATCGGTAGGCCACAGATAGGCGAAAAACGCCAATAACCGAATCTGCCATTTTTATTAAAATTTCACATTTTCACTTCCCTTCAACCAAAACTCACTCCCAACTAGTTATATGCATCAAAATATCTATGCTACTCTCACACGTCGAATTTCCATGAAAAACGGTCACTAATTTGACTTAAACCAAAATCTCGCATAAACGTCCGACGCACATAACTTTTGCGTCGGATATCGGAATTGAACGATTCCAGCGGCCATACGTCCCTCTAACAACCTATTTTTAACCCACAAAACAGAATTTAAAATGATCAACTTAAACCTAGCCAAAACAGCCAAAAACAGAAGCTGTTTTTATACGAAAATGTGAAATTCAACCTTAACCCGAACATTTCCAAATTCCTTGGCCAATCCATCACATTCTAACTTATTAAACATGAACTAGATAAAATTGAAAGCCTCCAATTCAGAAACAAAATCTTGAAAAAGATCACAGCCCCTCGGTTTATCCTTCCCCCTCTCTCAGCCACCAATGCTCCCCACCACTCTTAACTCCACCATTATCGACAATTCCCGCCACCTATTGGTCGAACAGGAGAGCAGCATCACGCCCGGTTCCCCTCGACCAACAGAATAGACAGAAGAAAAGACAGGGGGCTCCGCGCTCTCGGCCCTATGCCCTGCTGCCCCCCGATCACGCGGCACATACACGCCTCTTACACTAACCAAATGTTCGGCTTAGCCTTCATAAAGATGGTGGGAAGGCGGTTATAAACTCTACCAAACAAAATTCAGAGTAAGGAAGGAAAACGTACCTTCAGTATTAAGCTCGGGAAACCGAACACAATCCCCTCCCACCGCAGTCCTCTCGGCGAACTAGTGTTCGATCCTTCTCCGTCGTCGGCGTCGACAGACCACCGGCTCTCTCTCTCTCTCTCTCTCTCTCTCTCTCTCTCTCTCTCGGCTACCCGCGCTCCCCCTCTCGGTTTCGCTCCTTCTCGGCCACGTACAACACGGTGGAATGGCTTCCACCCGAAGCCATTCCACCATATAACATAATCTTTAATTAATTTTTTTAACTTTTAATTAAATTACAAAAATTAGTAAAATGCCCTCACGTGTTTTTATCGTCCGTAAATTCGTAAATTCTCGACCTCCCGACTTTAAATTCTGAAAATCATCACAAAAGTAGGCTTCAAGCCTTATAATTTAAATCCTTCCCGTTGAAATATCTATCAAAATTTCGACCCGGATTAAACTAAAAATTTCAAAAATTAGAAATAAAAAATTCAAAATTTCCGCGTTATTACATATGAGCAGTTAGTAGAATATACTGATTAACTGTGTAATGAACATGCTAATGCGGTACAATTTTACGTTTTTCAGAAGTCCTAAAATGCCACCTAGGAGGAGAGTTCCTCAGAATCCTGATCAGGACCCTAGCACTATATCCTTTATTCTGGATGCATTGCGGAACTTGGTGAGTAGAGCTCAGGTTCCACCTCAGGCTACACTTGCAGCTCCGGTTGCTACTTCAGATCCAGCCCCTACTCAGATGGTCTCTGGAGGAATTCATTTCAGGGAGTTTAATCAGCTTAACCCACCGATTTTTGTGGGTGGTACTGATATAACAGAGGTGGAGAACTGGGTCGAGGTGATGGAGCTTAACTTTGAGACCTTACAGACCCCAGTAGAGTCTCGGGTGACGATAGCTGCTTATTTTCTGAGGGAGGCAGCTAGGCGTTGGTGGACTGCCATTCGCAGCCAGTACGATGTTAGTACTATGGGATGACTTGAGTTTACCTCACTTTTTCGCAGCCAGTTCAGCAGTCGGGAGTACCGGGGCATGATGACGAGGGCCTATTATGATTTGGTTCAGGGATCCATGACCGTGACAGAGTATTATAACAGGTTTATTCACCTGTTGCCTTATTCGGGTGGAGTCAGTGTGCAGGCCCAGATTATTAAGTTTGTGCAGGGCCTGAATTTTAATATCAAGCGTACCGTGACTGTGAACCTTTATGGCAGTTTACTCGGTGCGTATGAGGCTGCACTGAGGATAGAGAGGTTGTATACGTCGGGTGACAGTACTTCTCATTACGGGTCTGACAGCCGGTCTTCGGGGAAAAAGATGACCAAGAAGAGCCAACGGCAGGGAGCGGAGCAGGGTTTCAGTGCGAGCCGCTCTTCTGGGTCTAGTGGCGGTTCTTCTGGGGGCTCTCGATATTCTCCTTATGCCTGTCATACTTGTGGTCAGCCGGGTCATCTCCGGAGAGACTGTACGCTGAATCAACCTCGGGGGCAGCAGCCGCGAGCACCATTGTTTATTCCCCCAGCTACAGAGTCAGTTTCCCCGCCAGTCCGAATCGGGGACAGTTTCGACCTCCTACCCAGCAGACTCAGTTTCAGACTTCCCATCGTCATTCTGTGGATATCCCTTCCAGGGGTACACCCTACCGACCCAGTGGGCAACCTTTTGCGATGAGTCCACCTCCGCCTCAGCGGCAAAGAGCAGAAGGATTCCGAGAGCACCAGGGATCTACTTCTAGGGGCGGTGGTCATGGTCGGGATTACAAGGGTAAGGGAGTTGCCGGTCAGTCTTATGCAGTGGACCGGACAGAGTACCATCCCATGACTGATCAGCCTGTAGTCGTCAACGGTACTATACTTAGTTTTCATACTTTTGGTCGGGTATTATTTGACACTAGGGCGTCACATTCTTTTATCTCCGCTCTATTTGCTGAGTCGCTGAGATTATCTATTGAGGAGTTAGAGACTTCTTTATTCTTAAATACTCCACTGGGCGACAGAAGTGGAGTTTCCTATATATGCAGAGCAGTCTGTGTGGTTATTGACGATTGCAAATTTTCTGCTGATTTGATTATCCTGCCCATGAGCCAGTTTGACGTCATTCTTGGTTGTGACTGGCTTACTAAGTATAGGGCTATTATTGATTGCTATCTGAGGCGGGTTATTGTTACCTCCAAGGCCGGTAAAGTTGTTGTTTATCATCGGGGCCCCAGTGCGGGGATTATTAACTCTATTTTTCGAGTATGCCTTGGAGGTAGAGCAGACTGGAGCAGTTTGGAGGATTATGGTCTATGGATCTTGATGCTGAGACCGCGGCGCAGGAGAGAAACATTTCGGTTGTTCGGGAATTTGATGATGTCTTTCCTGAGGAGTTACCGGGTCTACCTCCGGATCGGGAGATTGAGTTTTGTATCGATCTCGTTCCAGGAGCTACTCCAGTCTCTATTCCCGCGTACAGGATGGCGCCGGCTGAATTAGTTGAGTTACGAAAGCAGCTGGATGACTTGTTGACCAAAGGTTTTATACGAGAGAGTATGTCGCCTTGGGGCTCTCATGTCTTATTCGCTAAGAAGGCAGATGGATCCTTGAGGTTGTGTGTTGATTATCGGAAACTTAATCGGGTTATTGTGAAGAATAGATATCCATTACCCCGTATTGATGACCTCTTCGATCAGCTTGGAGGTTCGCTGTATTTCTCGAAGATTGATTTGAGGGCGGGATATCATCAGGTGAAGATTCGGGAGGAGGATATTCCCAAGACCACTTTCCGAACCAGATATGGGCATTTCGAGTTCTTGGTCTTACCGTTTGGGTTGACTAACGCTCCAGCGGTATTTATGGATCTTATGAACAGGATCTTAAGGCCATATTTGGATCGTTTCGTGGTTGTTTTTATTGATGATGTCCTGGTTTATTCGAAGTCTCGTCGGGAACACCGTGAGCATTTCCGTATCGTCTTGCAAACCTTAAGGGAGCACCAGTTATATGCCAAACGTAGCAAGTGTGATTTTCGGCAGACTGAGGTTAAGTTCTTGAGACATGTAGTTTCACGAGAGGGTATTGCTGTGGACCCTGCTAAGATTGAAGCTGTAGTGGATTGGCAACCACCCAAGAATGTTTAAGAAGTTTGTAGCTTCCTTGGTTTGGCAGGATATTATTGACGCTTTGTAGAAAATTTTTCTTCCATTGCAGCGCCTCTTTCTAAACTCACTCGTAAGGAGGTAAAGTTTGTTTGGGATGATAGCTGTCAGTGAGC
This sequence comes from Begonia peltatifolia, assembly GCA_022433055.1. NCBI lineage: Eukaryota > Viridiplantae > Streptophyta > Magnoliopsida > Cucurbitales > Begoniaceae > Begonia > Begonia peltatifolia. The sequence goes on along the minus strand of CM039520.1, from coordinate 19,288,762 downwards.
ATTCGATGAATTAAAGCGAAGGTTGACTAGTGTTCCGTTCCTGACAGTAGTTTGCCATATGCCGTTTATACTGACGCATCTGGAGTTGGTTTATGGTGTGTTTTGATGCAGCATGACAAGATTGTGGCGTATGCTTCCCGACAGTTGAGGCCCCACGAACGGAATTATCCCACTCATGATTTAGAGCTCGCCTCCATTGTCTTTGCTTTAAAGATATGGAGGAGTTATTTATTTGGAGTCAGTTTCCAGGTTTTCTCCGATCACAAGAGTTTAAGGTATATCTTCATTCAGAAGGAGCTTAATTTGAGACAGCGCAGGTGGATAGAGTATTTGCAGGATTATGATTTCAGCCTGGAGTATCATCCCGGCAAGGCTAATGCAGTTGCTGATGCATTGAGACGATATCCTCGTGCTTCTATCTTCTGTTTGATTCTCGACGAGTGGAAGAGGCATGCCGCAATTGGAGATTTTGATTTGACCTATCACGAGACTAGAAGCATGGCTTGTGCTTATCATGTAGTGGCTACTCCTTCGATGCTTACAAGGGTGAAGCAACTACAGTGTCAGGATGAGGAGCTCATGGAAAGGGTGGAAAGGATACATAATGGGGAACAATTGGAGGGTTGGGCAGTAAACGCCGATGGACACTTGTTCTACTATGGCAAGGTGGCAGTTCCCAACATCGCCAACTTGAGACAGGTTATCTTAGATGAAGCTCACAGATCTCGTTTTGCTATTTATCCAGGCAATACAAAGATGTATCAGGATCTGAAGTGTCAATGCTGGTGGGTTGGCATGAAGAGGGAAGTGGCCGAATTTGTTGCCCGATGTATGACTTGCCAGCAGGTAAAGGCTGAACACCAACGGCCGGCAGGTTTGCTCCAGCCATTACCTATTCCGGAGTGGAAGTGGGAGGAGGTGACTATGGATTTTGTTATCTATCTTCCGATGGCTCCTCAGCGTCTGGATGCTATTTGGATTATTGTGGATCGGTTGACAAAGGCAGCTCACTTTATTTCTGTTCGAATGACCTTTTTAATTGCCAAGCTTAGCCGATTGTATGTGCAGCACATTGTTCATCTTCACGGGGTACCTTTGAGCATAGTTTCTGACCGTGATCCTCGTTTTACCTCGGAGTTGTGCAGAGGATTACAAAAAGAGCTTGGTACGAAGACACAGTTCAGCACAACACATCATCCCCAAACAGATGGGCAATCTGAGAGGACCATCCAGATATTAGAGGACATGCTGAGGTGTTGTATCTTGGATTTTGGTAACAGCTGGGTTAAGCACTTGCCGCTGGTAGAATTTGTGTATAATAATAGCTTCCAGACCAGTATCAGAGTCTCTCCTTTTGAGGTATTGTATGACCGGCCATGTCGTTCTCCTTTGTGTTGGGCGGAGAAGGAGGAACGACTTAGTCTTGGGCCGGATATTGTTCGAGACACCACCGAGAAGATCCACCAGATTCGTGAACGACTGAGGGTTGTGCAAAGCCGACAGAAAAGCTATGCTGACCTGAAGAGACGTGAAATCGAATAAAAAAACAAGTACAAAATCTGTTGAAAACGGGGCAAAAATCTGCAGAATGTAACCCAAACGGTTGAAAACCGATCCTAAACAAAAAGAAAATAAAAATTGAGCCCAAATAGAAAATAACCAAGCCCAAACCAAATTGAAAACTGAAATCGAATTGAACTGAACTGAGGATAATCAAAAATTACAGTTTGGTTTTTATTTGGTTTTCATGTTAAATCAGTTCGATTTTAGTTTCGTTTTTCCAAAATCGAACCTACTTGATTTGGTTTCAATTTTGTTAAAACCGATTCTACCACTAACAATACGATAATTAATATTTTATTTCAATTAATTATAATTTATGTTAATTACTATACCAACTAAAAGTCGTCGAGTCCAAAAGTACAATGCAACAAATAAAAATAAAAGTAAACCTAAAAAAGTCCAAAAAAAAAGATTATGTTATTTCTATTTAATTAAAGCATATTAAAAAAAAGTAAAAGATGTAATATTTAGAGTATAATGGATAGTGTAGATTAAAATAGTGGTTATGTTTTGGTTGATGGAGGAAAAACTTCTAAATATCTTTTTTTTATTTTTTTATTTTTTCTAAATATCTTCTTTTGGAGAGAAAGACTCTCATAATCTATCATTGCTTGCACATTCTTCTCCCTAGTTGTTGGCCAGCCAATTATTTCTAGCCAATAGGGTGACAAATTCTTGTACTCATTAGTATAGAAGGGAGTCATCATTTGATGCCCCATTATTAATCTCCTAATTGTAAAGATTTTGAGCTAATATTAAATATTTCTCTCGAGCAGCTCGCACTCTTCTCTTGCTCGAGATTCTTCCTACATTTTTACGTAGTCTAAGACGTATGGAGAATCACGTTATAAAGTAACGTGCGTAAAGTTAATAAGAATAACTTATTTTATTTTATTAAGAAGTTGAAATTCAAGGTCAATTACTAAGTATATAGCTTATTTCAAGTTGAGCATTCAAAGTTTAATTTAGTCAAGTTATTCAATTTATTTAATTTTATTGTATTTATTTTTTTATTATATTTTTTTAAATAACTTGTTGACGTGTTAAATAATAATTGATGTAAAAAATTATTTATTTTTAATATATTATCTTAATTACATAAATCATGTTTTGTTATGTTAACAAATTTTAAAAAAAATTAATATGTGAGTGTAAAGGTTGTAGTATTTTTTAATTTTTTGCCAAGTTTAATTAATTATTCAAACCAGTAATTACTAAATACATTAACTAAACGACAACCTAGTAAGCGACAACCTACGGTTGAGTGTTGTCGCTGGCATTTGTTCTACCGTGTCCAATCGAATCTTTTGAAAAAACAAAACCATTGTTATAAAAATGGCCGTCGTCACCTTCGACCTCTTCTCATGATTGTGGGGGGATAAATGTCCACCGTTTCAGGCTCTACTCTTCCACTCCTCTACCAGCTCTGTACGCGCTACCTCTTTCTTCTCCTCCGATGGCGTCTACTGCTTACAACTTGAGCCGATTCTTCCCCAAGAACAGTTTAAGGAACACCGACGGAGAACGAACTCTATTTGATCGTCCTAGACAGATTAGTACTTCTTCGGAGTTGCGAATATTCTGTTCGATTTCCGGTGCTCTTTCGACTCAAAATCGGCGCCTTGAAGCTGGAGTTCCACGCTCCACTGCTGAGGTGGTTGATGCGAAAGTCAGCTGGAAGAAATGGAAAGAGGGAGACGAAGGAGTGGCGCTTAGAGTGGGGCTTATTTGCGGAGGTCCATCCGCTGAGCGTGGAATTTCTCTGAACTCAGCTAGATCAGTTCTGGATCACATACAAGTAAGTGCACAAATTGAACTTGGCTGTGGAAGTTCTCGATCAGTTCTTCTGTAAGCTGCATTTTGGTTGTTTCATCAAAGAGGGAGGGTAGAAGACAATATGATTGATTGAACATTTTTTCTTCTTTTTCTAAAAAAAAAATAAATTAGGGAGCCGATTTGCAAGTGAGCTGCTACTACATTGATTGTGATCTCAAAGCTTACGCAATATCTTCCTCTCAGGTTTCTCCAATAACTATCATTCCTTTGTATTTTTTCATCTGCTTCATTACTTCATGTAGTTTTCCTCTGAGATTTTTTTTATTCTGCTTATTGTGTTGTATAGGTATATTCAAACACGCCTGCAGACTTTGATTTCAAACTAGAAAGGTATGACAGCAATGAAAACTTTTGTTTCTGGAGTTCTTCGTACTTTAAAGTTGTCTAACTATCATTTTATGAAGCCTTGCCCAAGGTTTTCAGTCATTGACTGAATTTGCAGAACACCTTGCCACATCCGTAGATATAGTTTTCCCAGTTATTCATGGTCGATTTGGCGAAGATGGTGGTGTTCAGGTCTGTTATTGATTTTCTTATTAATAGGGGTGATTTATTCTTCTTTCTTCATCCTGAAAAGTAACATGGTATTATATTTTATGCCTTTGATTGAGCTTTCAGGAGCTATTGGAAAAGCATGATATTCCATTTGTTGGAACAAGATCAAATGAATGTCGTCAAGCGTTTGATAAGGTAAAGAAAGATTTAATACACCATTTGTGAACAAGGGTTTTGGGTTAACTGATCATTCAAAATGGAAATGATAGGATACGACAGTGAAAAATGCGAATATGAGAATGGAAATATCGACAATAATGATACTGCAAACAAGTAAATAGGGATATTAGAATGTTGCCAAGATCAAATTCAGAGATTAGATTCTTTTGAAATGCATTTTTCTACATTATATACTTCGAAAGTGTATCCATCATAAGAATTATAATAAATTTCTTTAATGTAATTTTTGGCATTGTTTCAATGAAGGCAACCTACTTGGACAATTTGGTGTCTGTACTTGTAATTATGCATCATTCGCATTTGTTTGGTTAAATAATATTCCTAACATTTGCTTAAATAATTTTGGCAGTATGATGCTTCCTTGCAGCTCAGTAAACATGGATTTAAAGTAGTCCCTAGTTTCGTAGTGCAGGTATATTATCTCAGCCAAGAAATGGCATGTTTCCCAGTGCTTTGACCAATAAAAATTTGTTCTTGAGGATAAAAGTTTCAGAATCTGATTCCTGTATCATCAGCACTTGGTCATATATGTTTGCTTCCTTTTTTTCTTTACTGACGTAACTCAGAAAGCCTATCCAGAAAGGTGATGCAGATGATGAGCTATCAAAGTGGTTTGCGAAAAGTCAGCTCGATCTCAACGCTGGGAAAGTTGTGGTAGGCACTAGGCAACATGTTTTGAGGCTATGATTAGATTTTTGTTTTGTAGGGTAGTTGCTGTTTTTCTTGGCAAAAACATTAGACTTCTTGAATGATCTTAGGTAAAACCAACAAGAGCAGGATCAAGCATTGGTGTTAAGGTCGCCTATGGAGTGGCTGATTCTCTTAAAAAGGCCAATGAGATAATATCAGAGGTATTCAGATTTTGCAGCTTCATAACAATATTGCCTAAAAAAGGGAACCCATTTTAATTTGATAGTAAATTTTCAATTTATCTGCTTTATAAATAGGGAATTGATGATAAAGTCCTCGTCGAAGTATTTCTTGAAGGGGGAAGTGAGTTTACTGCTATCGTTCTAGATGTAGGATCCGGTTCAGATTGCATTCCAGTTGCTCTGCTACCAACTGAGGTTTTTCTTCGATCCAACACTTTTTTCCTGGTCACGGACATGCGAGGAACATGTGATTTTTCTTATCGTGTTTTTGACCATCAGGTGGAAATTCATTTTGATGGTGGTGCTGAGATAAATGAGAAGGATGCAATTTTCAATTATCGACGAAAGTATCTTCCTACTCAGCAGGTCAGTAATAGGACATTGCATTGATTTCTCCTTAACCCATGATAAAAGTTATGGAGAATTTTTTGCGTCTAAAACAGGTTGCATATCATACTCCACCTCGCTTTCCGAGTGAAGTGATTGAAAGTATTCGAGAAGGAGCATCTTTATTATTTAAGAAACTTGGTCTTCGTGATTTCGCTCGAATCGATGGATGGTTCTTGCCTGAATCCTTAAGTGTTTCATCATCGTTAAAAGGAGAATTTGGTAGGACTAAATTTGGTACAATAGTCTTTACAGACATTAACCTGGTAAACATCAAATCTTGAGCGAGTATTTTTTTTATGTTGGTTTGGGGATTCATCTTTTAATTTGGTTGTGGCAGATCAGTGGCATGGAGCAGACCAGTTTTTTGTTTCAGCAGGCGTCAAAGGTAGATCAGAATGACTGCTGTAGGCTGTTATAATATCTAAATCTCATTACAAAGTTTACAACTTTATTCGTACATGTGGGTATATCTTCAAGAAATGCTACTAATATTCAATTGAATGACTCGCAATAATTTTATTTTCATAAAATACCATCGAGTAGGGATAGTCACATGCTACAAAACATGGTTAATTGTGTATATTAAAGTGTGCAAAACAGAAAAAGGTTGAATCATATATCTGAAAGCATTTGATCAATT
>CM039520.1:19255936-19282716 GCA_022433055.1 Begonia peltatifolia | reverse complement strand
CAGGTTGGCTTTTCTCATTCAAACATCCTTCGGACCATCATATACCGTGCCTGCTTGCGATTTCCCAATCTTGCATCATTCAGTTGTGTATCACATCATTTGCCCAGAAGATCAAAAAGGGCAAATCTTAGTGAAGTGTCTCATGATGATCAAGTTCAAAAAGTTTTTGTTCTGTTTGGAGGTGACAGTTCAGAGCGTCAAGTATCTCTTATGAGCGGAACAAATGTTTGGCTTAATTTGCAAGCATTTAGTGATGTAAGTGCAGTAAGTTTTGATGAAGATTGGTTAAGTTTTTATCCTATTGAAATGATTTCTCTTCTTTTCCCGCATTCTGCATTTCAAAAGAGGGTTATAGATCAGCACCTTCTCTTGCTCTCTGCAAATTCTGCAAGTAAATGCGGATTGCTCTTATTTTGTAATGTACTTGTCATTACAGCTTGATGTAACTCCATGTTTGCTCGCCTCAACAACTAAACATTCATGTGGGGGTTCTGGGGAAAAAGAAGTTGATGTGACCTCTAGAACAGTTTGGCCATTACCGTAAGTCTACCTCCAACAGTTTCTGCTGATTTTTGTCGATCTCACTTTGTTTACTTCATGAACTGAAAAAGAATTGCATGAAATATCTCTGTATATGGTGAGATAAGATATATTGTCCACTTTTAACTCTTTCAGTGGCTATTTTGTGCATTATTTAGGAATCACTTTGAAATGGTAAATCATCCCGTCCTATCTCATTGTCTTCAAACATCAACGAAGAAAAGTTGTGCCATATGAATATTTTGTGATGCAAGATGGATACTATACAATTATAATGTTTATGCTACCTGGCTTTGTAGTTCTAAGTATTTATTGCTTTCCGTTTTCGGTTTTATATTCTCACATCTCCTGTATTTGACGTTCCTTTTGAACAGTTATTCTCTGGTACTGAGACACACCACAGAAGAAGTTATTGCTGCCTGTGCTGAGGCCATTAAACCAGCTCAGGCTGCATTGACGTCTAACCTCCGGAACAAGGTGGTGAATGATCTTATGGAAAGTTTGAACAAGCATAGTTGGTTTTCTGGGTTTGATATTGCAGATGAACTACCGGTCAAGTATTCCTTGGAGGGATGGATCAGACTAGCCAAGGAAGTTGGAGCGACAGTTTTTATAGCAGGTTTTACAGTTCAGTCTTGGTATAATTCTATTTATTCTTCATTCATGCTCTTAGATTTGTTGATTCATAGCTGTATAAGCTGTGAAGAATCTTAACAACCACATGCATGGAGTGCAATAGTAAATATACCAAATTGACCTACCATCTTTTCAGTGCATGGAGGCATTGGTGAAGACGGAACGCTTCAATCTTTGCTCGCAGCCGAAGGAGTTCCTTATACAGGTTTTTCTTTATTACCCTTTATTTATAAGGAAGTAGTCCTGGAATTCATCGTCGTTGCTGACTCGTATTTTACATAACTCTGTATAAAGGTCCGGGTGTGAAAGCCTCAAAGATATGTATGGACAAAGTTGCTACTTCATTAGCCCTCAACCATGTACAGTGACTAGTTACCATGAGTATGTTTTCTATTTCGATTGGATGAGTGTTTAAACAAATTGTCCAACATATTCTTCTATTTTGAACAGCTTTCGGATTTTGGAGTGCTCACAATTAACAAGGATGTGCAGAGAAAAGAAGATCTTTTGAAGTTGCCTTTACCAGCTTTGTGGCGGGACTTAACTAAAATGCTACAGTGTGAAACATTATGTGTTAAACCGGCAAGAGATGGTTGTTCAACTGGGGTTGCGAGACTATGGTAGTAGAGTCGTTCATACTGGTCGACGTGTAATTTAGTGATTTGATAGAGAAATTTATGCTTTTAAGCCAAAACTGTAGTTTCTTCTCTGAATGGATATTCTACTCTGTGCAGCTGTGTGGATGACTTGGCTGTTTATGTAAAAGCTTTGCAGGACAGTCTCAAAAGAATTCCGCCTAATAGTTTCTCTAAGGTAGTCTTGTTGATTTATCTTTCTATGAGCTGGAAGACTATTTAATTTGGGTAAAAGTCCTAAATTATTCTGTTCTAAAGTGATATTTCTTTTTGGCACAGGCACATGGTGTGATCGAGATGCCGACCCCACCTCCAGAGCTTTTAATATTTGAACCTTTTATTGAAACTGACGAGATAATTGTTTCATTGAAATCCGAAAACAAGAATGAGCATCACCTCAGGTGGAGAGGACATAGTAGATGGGTAGAAATTACGGTTGGTGTCGTAGGAATACGTGGATCCATGGGCTCGTTGAGTCCTAGTGTTACTGTCAAGGAAAGCGGTGATATATTGTCGCTTGAAGAGAAATTCCAAGGTAAATACACTGTCCTTCGGCTTTAACGTTAGGTTAGACGTTTATATTCTTTTTTATTTTGTGAATTATATGATCAATGGAGTTCTGTTCTTTGAGAAAACAAGTTGAACAAAAAATCAAATAATGATATTTGTAATATTTAGTATATGATAAAATAATACACCCCTTTCGGGTTATTGGATTAATGGATTCTCTAATTACTGTTTCTATGCACTGGTAGCATATTTATTTGGCCGTTTTTAGGATGACATGGTATATCTTGTTACTGGCAGGTGGGACTGGAATCAATTTAACTCCGCCGCCATCGATGATTATGAGGTTCGATATTGATACTCTTTACTCCTTTCGTGCTTTGTTTTTGAAATTTCATCACAGCACCTTCCTTGTTTGACTCATAAATTTGTTTTTTTGGAGTGCGTGGGAGTGAGCAGGTTTGTTTTTAATATCCTTGCTGAGTTGAAGCGATCTTATATACATAAAGTTAGAAAAAATAGAGTTTCACATTAACCTTGATGCTTTTTGAGCTTTTGATTTGCGTCTTCAATATCGGGGGCTTATCAAGATCTCGGTATTTTAACTCGAAATAAAAATTTACTGCCATTGATTTTTAGTGGCAAGAAGTCATTTGAAAAGTATCCGTACCTAAACTGAAACTAACTTTGCATTTATCAAGGGTGTCGTTGATTACAAGACCTTTGCTATTGTCGAGTTCCTATTTAAAGTTTAAGCTTTCAATGATGTTCCGAATTGAATCATAAGAACGCTTCTAGATCTTTCTTTCGATATTGGTTTATGGATCTCTTATACTGTGTTCTTTTCTTGGGTAGTAATGACGCTCTCGAGAATTGTAGACGTCGCATTGAGCTGATTGCAAACACTTTGCAGCTGGAAGGATTTTCGCGCATCGATGCGTTTACAAATGTTGATACTGGAGAGGTGAGTTTACTTGAGAGTACTACTGCTTTGTTGACAATGAATTTAAGAAACAAAGAAGATGAATGATGACATATACAGTACATGTCCATCATCCAACTCAATAAGATGACCATCTTTTAATATTTAATTCACTTAATCTTATCTAATATTTTAATAATTAAATTTATTCGATTTATCTTTTTTGTAGATGTCCTTTATCTTATTAAAGATTTTCTAAAGATTGTAAATCATAATTCAAATTTTATTTAAAGGGTTATTGACATAAACATACCACAGTGTGATGTATCTTAACTTTACTATAATGTGAATCTGGGCATTTTCTTAGCTTTGCAAGTATGCATTACCAAGACATTATCAACGTCATAGTTCATCGAATTCCTAGGGTTTGGTCTAATGTTTCATGAATATCTTCCCTTCAAACTGTTGGACTATTAACTTTTCTCCAATTGCAGATATTGGTTATAGAAGTTAACACAGTGCCTGGTATGACACCCTCTACGGTCCTCATCCATCAGGTGAACCTTGAATTTTGAGGCTATATTATTAGATATTCTACCTACTAATATATTACAAAAATATAAAGATTGCTTACAATAAGTATGTAGTAACTTACAATACGTACTGTTTTAATTGTTTATAATTTTATCATAAATGTTCTACTGATAAATAAATGATATGTTTGATTATAAGATGAACGGTAAAGTTATGGTGTAATTCTAGCATTACTGTTTTAAGATTTAGAGAGCACATAAACTCGTAGTTTCGAGCAAGAATATGAATGAGTAGTGATGATCTGTATCCATGCACTTTTCAGGCGCTGGCCGAGCAACCACCGATATATCCTCATCAGTTCTTCCGCACTTTGCTTGATCTTGCTTCGGAGAGGTCTGCATAGTCACTCCCTATCTCCGCAACCTTTATTCCCTATCTCCGCAACCCTTATTTCAAAGTTTTGGTTATTGATTGTTGTTTAATGTCTTGAGAATGAAACAAGAGAGATATGCCAGCTAAATGAAATTTGAAGTTTGAAATTCCTTCTCTTCCTCTGTGATTTTCCATTATTTGTCTCTCAGATCATTGTTTGAAAATGCATATAAGTAGTTCTGACATTAAGTGTTTTAAATATTATAATTTGAAATTTTTTTCTGGAAATATAAAGTTAATTTTTAAAATAATAGAGAATTCATATATACAACAGTACTGAAATTGTAGTTTTCTTAAAGAATATGCGTCTGAACTTTCAAAGACCAATAACCAGATAATGAACAATAGAATAAAACTAGTGAAAATCAATAACGAAATTTCTAAATTTGAGATGCATTAAAGAAGTTTAACATATTTATATATTTTTTTAAAAGAAAATTATGTACGTTTTGGTAGTGTCAATGAGGATAACTAATCATACCAAAACTTTCAGTGCCTAGTTTTCTCATCACACTACAATAGAGTATAAAATTGACGAAAATAACAAATAAATATTTTACTTCAAATTTGTCTAACTCATGTGATCATCTTATTATTAATTTGGCATATGGTGGTGTAAAGAGAACTTGATGTTCAATGACATATGGTTCTTCAAAAATAAGCAGATGAAACAACAAAGAGTGTTATTTTGTTGAGCCCTTACTTGTAACGAGGAGATCAATGACACGTGATCACTCATGAGCCACAAAGGGTATGTGGAACTATCTCTCATGTGCACATATTATCTGAAAGATCGTGATTAGTTACCCGGTATCGTGGAACACTAGATGAGACACCGTTAATAAACACAATAATGCACAATAATAAAATATAAAAAGTAAAGAGACAGGAGGTTGGTAACGCAGTTCGGCACCTATGACACTGTCAGCAACACCAATTGTTGTCTTTAGATGTAATCAAACAACACACTCATAAAATAACGAAAACTAATAAAAACATAGTGTGTAGAACAGTCTATTACAGACCGAATAAATAACAACTTATACAACACGAAATCGTAGGTGAAGAATAAATCTCCAGAATGAATAAAGACTTTCCACTCTAAAAAATAATGACCTCAACAACACTTAATTATAGGGGAAGAATGTATAATATACTGTCCATCAAATATTTCTATATTTTTTTTATCTTCAATATTCTCTCAAACAAATCGCACAGAATAAGGAAACTAAATCTTATGAAAATCAAATCTGTGACATCGGGTGTGATAGTTATAGAAAGTGTTGGTTACTTAATAGGAATGAATCCTAACAAATTAGGAATGAATCCCACAATTGTTGTGATCATATATATTTTGTTATAATTCTGCAAATAATTATCAAATCAACTTTCCAAAAATAATTATCGAAAATAACACATATAGAAAATCCGAGCAACCGACGAGCAAACGAATCGGGATCAAATCCCTTAAATGTTGTGATCTTGAATCTCCCTGTTATCCAACTTAACAAAATCGTAATCTTCAAATCTACTTTCCAAAATAGTATCACTTCTATAATACTGAATATGTTAACAATAGCTTGTTCTTCAATTAATATCCTTCCAAAAAGATTTGATCTTCCAAAAATAACAAACTTTCAAAATTCAAAAATTTCAATTTGAACTTCCATGAATATTTTCTTGATGTCTAAGATCTCTAAGAAACTACCTTTCAATTATGAAATTTCATATTTAGAATAAAATTTAAATTTTCTTAATTGTTATTTGTCAAAAAATTAAGGTCAACCATATTTTCATTTACAATCTCCCCATTTGGCGTTTTTTTGGCAAAATCAAAAACTCTCTCTACATGTTGGCAATAAACTGAAACTTACTAGAAACATTGCAAATAACATCAACACCATACATTTGCAAAATACTCCTCTTTTTTGCCATAAAAAGACAAAAGTATATAAAAGAAGGTCAACCATCATATAATCACTATAGAAAGATATCAAACAACAAAAAATAGAATATCCAAAAGCAAGAGAATATTTTAGAAGTTCATAAGAAATTCATCATTAAGTAGAAATATCATCAGAAGAAAGACCCAACCCGATTGTAGTTGTTGGCAACTACTCATAAGCATCATTTTCCTTAAACAGATTCTCCTTCAACATGAAATACTAGAGCTTCCTCCTTTGCTATCCCAAGAACATCTTCAATGACATCTTCAGTAACATCAGCAGTAATATAAGGTGTAACATTTGATTTTTCAGTAACATCGCCCTCCTTAAAGCATTCATTCAAATTTGCAGCTTTCTTTCTCTCGAAGATATTATTAGCAACTTTCTTAGCAGACGTTTTTCTGACAAGGTCATCAAGCATCCAGTAACTACTATCTTTCTATTTTCAATTACCATTCGCTGATCATTAAAAATTTCAGTCCATTTTCGAGTACCTTGTTGAAACGAGATAACAATGCAGAATTAGAAGCATTGTTGAAATCAGAAACATTGTCGAGAGCTAGAACACCCTCGAAAACACCTTCCAGAGCATTAATCTGATCACCTGCCAAAAAATTGTAGCTATTCCTAATCTCCCCCTTATCCATATCAATAATTTTTTTATCCCAAATCACTACTTGTTCAGAAGACAATACTATAATTCAAACAAGGAAACGAAAGAGCTGACCTTTCATTCTTGTAATTGATATCATTCACAATCAATTCCCTGAGAAGTAAGAGCATAGTTTCTCATAGCTGTGCAGAATAGCATACTTAACAGTAAGTTACGAGGCAGAAAAATCTTTATCATGGGGCCACACACGTCTGACACTACCAGTGACATCAGTAATTATCTTGTTGAAATTGAGAGCAAACTCTTCATAATCAACCCAATGACTGCTCAGTTGTGTATTGATCACAATAGAAGAGAATTTAAACAAATGACCCTTAAAAAGCACTAGTCATTGAAAGTCAGCGTCGGAAAACTCTACAAGTGACATCTCCGATATTGGGGGTACTTGATCCAAATTGTTTCTAAAATTCGGCTCAGAAACCTTATTCACATGTACTTCTTCAATAATCACCATGGAATCAGAAAACTCAAATCTTGAGAATGAGAATAGCGTTTGAGTTTATGGAAATAAACCATAAATTCTCATTTAAATTGGAAAATAAATCCAAAATCCCACTCAATTTAGAAAATAAATCCTAAGTTTTCAAATAAGTTGGGAAATAAACCCAAGGATGTAGTCACGATCAAATTTTATAAAAATCTTCATCAATACATTTAAAATTAACTCCAAATTTCCATAAAAACCGCCGAAAGGTTTATAGAACCCATTGTATCATGCAGAAAGTTACAGACCAAAAAGCTCAAAAGAAATATTAGCAATAAAAAAAATCTCCTAAAACAAAAGGCAATTTTTTTTATATTTTTATTTTTTTAATGAAAGCAAATTAAAAAACTTATAACACAGAAGAACCTCTTCAAGTGCACAGAGGCCTAAGGCCGAGCTCAATTTTTCAAATCTAACACCATGCAAAGCTTTGGTAAAAATATCGGCGATTTTTTTTTCCGTCACCATATGCTCCAAAGTAATAATTGTCTTCTCAAAAGATCGAATGAAATGATGTCGAATATCAATATGCTTGGTCCGAGAATGTTGAACTGGATTCTTGAAAATATTAATAGCACTCAAGTTATCGCAATAAAGTGTCATGACATCCTGTGTGACATCGTAGTCTTTCAGCATTTGTTTCATCCAAAGAAGCTGTGTACTGCTACTACCAGCTACAATATATTCTGCCTCAGCAGTAGATAGAGAAATTGAATTTTGCTTCTTGCTAAACCATGACACCAAGTTGTGTTCCAAGTAAAAAACATTCACCGGAAGTACTCTTTTGATCATCTGAACTACCAGCCTAGTCCGTATCACAATAGCAACTAGATTTGTATTTGTATCAAATGAATACCAAATACCATAGTCGGTTGTTCTGTTAATATATTTGAGAATCCGTTTCACTGACACTAGGTGTGACTCTCGAGGATTTACTTGAAATTGAGCACATAAACCAACGCTGTAACAAATATCCGGCCGACTAGCAGTTAGGTATAAGAGGCTGCTAATCATACTCCTATATAAATGAGCATCCACAGAAATTGCCTTCTCATCTTTGGAAAGCTTTTCATGCATACCAATCGATGTTCTTCTAGGACAAGATTTCTCCAACTTAAACTGTTTCAACAAATTCTTGTCATACTTGCTTTGAGTAATGAAGATTCCTTCTTTTTCTTGCTAAATCTGAAGTCCAAGAAAATAGTTGAGTTCGCCAACCATGCTCATCTCGAATTCTCTTGTCATTTGAGCGACGAATTCATCTGCCATCACCTGTGACACTAAGCCAAACGCTGTTATCAACATAAATTTGAGCGAGCAAAAACTGACCTTTGTCACGGCGAATGAAAATGGTTTAATCAAATCCAACTCGCTCATATCCCTTAGACAATAAGTATTGCGTGAGTCGTTCATACCATGCTTGAGGGGCTTGTTTTAACTCGTACAACACCTTATTCAACTTGTAGACGTACTCGGGACGATGAGGGTCTTCAAAACCCTTTGGTTGAGCAACATAAGTTTCCTTATTAAGAAGACCATTTAAGAAGGCACGATTCACATTCATTTGATAAAGCTTGAACTGCATCACACAAGCAATGGCTAGCAAAAGACGGATGGATTCAAGATGAGCAACCGATGCAAATATCTCATCAAAGTCAACTCCTTCAATCCGTGAGTACCCCTGAGCAACTAACCGAGCCTTGTTGCGGGTAATGTTTCTATGCTCATCGCTCTTGTTCTCGTATATCCATTTAGTGCCAATAACATTCACGCCAGGAGGACACGATACTAAGTTCCACACATGATTTCGATTGAATTGACCTAATTCCTTTTGCATAGCCTCAATCCAATACTCATCTAATAAGACATCTTTCACACTTTTGGGCTCAATAATCTAAGTAAAGCACGCTATAGGAATCATTCACGATAATTTACTCTCGGTTTATCTCTGGTTTGATACCATCATTTAGTCGTCCAATGATTTCATCTACTGGATGGTTTTTCTGGACACGTGTGAAATGTTGCTTGCTGTCCAAGGTGGTTGCCTCTACTTCATCAATTGTGACAATCTGATCTGAGACACTACCCTTGACATCACCTGGAACACCACTTGGAACACTGGTGGGAACACTAGAGCTTTCATCATTTGGACTATAGTTTATGTTTTCTTTTGGAATACCAGCTGTTTGAGTCGTCCACTTGAACATTTGTAGATTCTATGACAGTTCGAGTCCTTTTATTGTAGACTCGATAAACACGGCTATTGGTAGAATAACCAAGAAAGATAGCCTCATCACTCTTAGGATCAAGTTTCTCCCTATGTTCCCTATCATTCAACACAAAGAATGTACTGCAAAAGGATGAAAATAATGTAGATTTAGAGTTTTACCTTTTCATATCTTATAGGGTGTCATAGAAGTTACTCCACGAAAATACACCCGATTTATGGTGTAACATGCGGTGTTCATAACTTCGGCCCTAAATTTGTGGAATATTTTTCTCGTGTAACATTACGCGAGACATCTCGGCAATTGTTTGATGCTTTTGTTCAACAACTCCATTTTGCTGAGGAGTTTTCGGTTATGAGAATTCATGAGATATTCCAAACTGATTACAGAGGTCAGCGAATTCCAAGTTTTCAAATTCTCTCCCATAATCACTATGAATACAAATAATCTTCATGATGATACATTCTTTTTCTCATTGAAGTCAACACTACACAAGGATTTAAAAGCTTTAAACGTATCAGACTTTTCTTTAACAAATTCCGCCCATGTATATTGTGAGAAATCATCGACAGTTATATAAGCATACCATTTTCCACTAATACTTTCTAAAGGTATTGGACCCATTTGATCCATGTGGAGCAGCTCAAGTGCACAAGTTGTTGTGGGTGTCTTAGACATAGGATATGACACCTTAGTTTGCTTTCCAATTTGACATGGTCCACACACTTTGTCTTCATCAAAATTTATCATAGGATTTCCACGGACAACTTCCTTAGAAACAATCTTCTTCAGTATTTTAAAATTTACATATCCCAACTTTTGATGCCATAAAATAGAGGCTTCCAAACTTGAATGAAAACAGATAGAAGATGAAGAAATAAGATAACAATTGTCGAAAGATCTTACCACACATTTTCCACGAGTAAAGTGAACATTCATATCTTGATCGCATAATTGGCTAATACTAATTAAATTAGCCTTTAGACCATTCACCAGAAGAACATTATCTAACTGTGGTAGTCCTAGGACATTTAGTGTTCCTCTTCCATGATACTAGCTTTGACACTGTTGCCAAATGTCACTTTTTCCATACTTTCGAATACGATATTCTTTAATAACTTCTTTTCACTTGTTATGTGTCTAGAGCATCCGCTGTTAAAGTACCAAACATCTATTGTAGTGGCCTTTAGAGAAGTATGTGTGACATTACACTTTAAGTTAGACCTCTTTTTCCTTTTTTGCTGAGAAAATCTATGAGAGGAAAAATCTCTAGCAGTACCTTGTCTTAACTCAGCAAGATAAGTAAAGCATCTAGGGCAAATATGACCACGACAGTTGTAATAGTGACAAATTGAAATAAATTTGTTACCTTTTTTGATGAGAGCAGTATAAAGATAATGAGGATTTGATTTCTTCTCAGTTTTTGTAGTACTAATTGCAACTTGCTTCCATATGTAATCAACATCCTTCACTAACACTGTTTGTGACGCCGAGTTTTTTCTTTTATAACCCAGTCCAAAACAATCACCACTTGATTTTTTGCTTCTTATAATATCATCCAGGTTAGAGGTACCCTAATTTGACATTTTGACATTTTTCTTCATGTGATTTAGTTCGTTGGATAGGTCCTTAACTACATCCCGACTCGTTCTCCATTTTGCTTTCAACTCGGTAATATAATTTTGAAGGTTAATTTTCTCATCTCTCAAGCCTCCAATTTGAATGCGTAGATGTTGATTCACTTTAACAAGTTCGATCCATTTCTAATAAAGAGTCTTGTATTCAACAATGAGTCTTCGTCTGTGACTTCATCTTCATCTTCATCACTACAAATCGATATATTCTCTGTTACACCCCATGTAACACCACCATTATATGTATGTTCAGCTTTTGCAACAAGCGTCACTTCATTGTTCTGAAATTCATCTTCTTTTTCTGACTTATCCTCACTCCAAGTTGTGTTGAGAGGAGTTTTTCTTCTTCTTCAAAGTATTAGTGCATTCCGCCTGAATATGCCTAAAGTCATCACATTCTCTACATTTAATTCCTCTGTTCTTGAAGGGTTGATTTGAAGGATGATTTTCTTCCCTTACTTTGTATTGCTTGAAGAATCATTCTTGGTGTTAGTGACACTGGGCTTGACACCACGATTATTCCTGTCAAATCTCTTCATAACTTTGCTAAAGTTCTTAGATAACAGCGCTAAAGACTCCTCAAGATCGTCTTCATCGTTTTCATCCAAGTCCTGTATCTCTGCTTTTAGAGCTACTCCTTTCACCTTCTTTGCTTTTGTGTCCACTCTAATATTTATTGCAAATGTTCTAAAAGATCCTATTAATTCTTCTAGCTTTATTTTGAAGATATCTTTGGCTTCTTCAATAGCAGTGACTTTAAAAGTAAACTGTTGAGGAAGCGATCATAGAGTTTTTCTTACCAATCGTTATTCAGGAAAAATCTCACCGAGAGCAAATGCCTTATTTGCGATGTCACATAGTTTGACATTGAGTTCAACAATATTCTCGTCTTCATGCATTTTAAGACTTTCAAACCTTGAAGTGAGTATTAGCATCTTTGATAACTTCACAACAGACGCTCCTTCGTAAGTGATCTGGAGGATCTCTCATGCCCTTTTAGCTGACACACATGTGGAAATAAGTCTAAATTGAGTATGGTCAACTTCAATGAAAATAGCATTAAGAGTCTTTGAATTACTGTTTGCTAATATATCTTCGGTAACGGACCAGCTTTCTTCAAGCTTGGGGACACTGTCTTTGTTAGTAACCACTTGAGGGTCTCATCTTGTCAAAATAGATTTCCAAGTCTTCTCATCGACAACTTTGATGAATGCTCTCATTCTGGCCTTCCAATAAACATCATTACTTCCATCCAACAGAGGTGGACGCATTGTTGAACCTCCTTCCTTCATAGAGTCCATCGCACAAATAACACACGATCAAGTCCCACGAATTCCGCTTAAGAAACAGAAGCGACCCGCTCTCATACAATTGAAAGATCGTGATTAGTTATGCAGTGTTGTGGAACACTAGGTGAGATATCGATAATAAACGCAATAATGGACAGTAATAAAATGCTAAAAGTAAAAAGATAGGAGGTTGGTAACGCAGTTTGGTAATTGCTTACGTCTACGGGGCCACGGCCAGAATTAAAAACAATTCTCTAAGTTTACAAAGTTACAAGACCCTCGGTCTAACACAAAGCAAGACTCCCTCTTTTCTCTGTCACCGCCTCTTCCTAACTTCCCAGCAAATATGTTTTTGCGACCTCCCCTCGTCTTGAAATTGATTCCAACCAGAATCTGAAAGCAATAAGATCCCCTTGTTGATGATGATTCCTCCCGGAATCCAAATGTGACAAGCTCCCTTTGTCGATGATGAATCCTCCCAGAATCCGTGTATGGCAAGATCCCATTGCCTACAATCAGAACTCCTCCTGGGTTCCAGGTAGCCTCCTCCCAAGACTGAGCTTCAATGAAGAATATCAAGGAATGCACCTATGACACTGTCAGCGACCCCAACCATTATCTTTGTATGCACTCAAACAATATACTCATAAAATAACGAAAACCAATTAGAACAGAGTGTATAGGACAGTCTATTACAGATCGAATGAATAACAACTTACACTACATGAAATCGTGGGTGAAGAATAAGTCACCCGAACGAATAAAGACTTTCGAATTTCAAGAATAATGGCTTCAACAGCACTTAATTGTGAGGGAAGAATCCATAATATACTGTCCATTGAATATTTTTATTTTTTTAATCTTCAATTTTCTCTCCAAACACATCGCAAAGAATAAGGAAACCGAATCCCATGAAAATTTGATCTGTGACATCGAGTGTGACAGTTATGGAAAGTGTTGCCTACTTAAAAGGAATGGATCCCACAATTTTTGAGATAATATATCTTGCTATAATCTAACAAGTAATTATCAAATCAAATTTCCAAAAACAATTTTAAAAAATAACACATATAGAAAATCCGAGCAACCGACGAGCAAACGAATTAAGATCAAATCTCTTAGATGCTGTGATCTTGAATCTCACTGTAATCCAGCTTAACAAACTCGTAATTTTCAAATCTACTTTCCAAAATAGCATCAATTCTATAAAGCCGAATATGTTAACAATATCTTGTTCTCCAAGTAACATCATTCCAAAAAGATTTGAACTTTCGAAAATAACAAATTTCCAAAATTTAAAAAGTTCTAATTTTAATTTCCATGAATATCTTCTTGATCTCCAAGAAACCATTTTCCAATTATGAAATTTTATATTTAGAATAAAATCTAAATTTTTTTAATTTTTATTTGTCAAAAAATTAATGTTAACCATATTTGCATTTACATTATTATACGCCAAGATGTTATTAACTTTTCTGCGTATGGATTCCCGAAGTGGGAAGAGAGCAATTGCATGTTTAATCTTTATAATTTGACTAGAATGTCTCACTCACTCAAGCCCACACAATGTCCTAAAGTAGGATTGAAGCGCTAAAACCAAACAATCATTCCACACATAAGGACTTGTAAACACTAAACATGTTATAAATTGAAAACACAAATATCTATAGAGCCGTTATAAAATAAAAGCACACAACCCACAAATAATATACAAGAGTCATATTACATACAAGACTCTACCTCAAGGTATGTCGACGTAGATGTAAATTCTGAGTCATGCTAGCATAAAAATTGTACAAAAAAAAAGTAAACAAAAAGTACAACCAAACCATGTGCTTTCGAGAGCTCAAACTTCAAAACCTTTGATCTTGACCTTTGGTTCCCGAGCTATTGCTTCAAAAACCTAAAGATAGTGAGGAACAACATAACGAAGTTCTATACGAACAATTAAGTTTGACCTTACTCTAGCTATTTATATATGAGCGCTAACCATTATATAACTTACACATGTAATAAAGAAATAATTTTAAGATAAATAATAAATGTTGTAATGAATTAAGAAATTGAATGGAATAAGATTAATGATAAATCTTATGGAAAATGATGAGGGTAAGAAATACCATTAATAATATAGCGCGCACACACACACACACATATAGAGAGAGAGAGAGAGAGAGAGGTTAGCCCTCATGTAAATCGTATCACAAGACATTCTAGCTAATCTCTAACTTGCAAGGTCCTCTACTTCATCATGTAAATTTCCTACATGATCCGTCATCACAACCCTAGAACTAGTGACAAATCAGTAAGTAACTCATGTTATAAGTTATGCGTCAATGATACTATATACTTCTCTTATGTACTAGAAGTATATAACATGTAATAAATGAATGATCAACATACATATAATGACATACATGCACACCTATCATGATGTGCAACTAAATTCGTGCACATCCTTCCTTAATTGCAAACAATACTCACACTTATCATGATGTGCAACTAAACTCATGCACATCTATCCTTAATTGCAAACAATACTATGTATTTAATCACCACTATAAAGTGAACCTATTTTTCTGCATTTATCTCATAATCTCATATGGAGTTCACAAATTAACAGTAAATTATACCCAATGCAATTTCTCACTTCAATTTCACTTCCACCTAGGTAGAAAGTTATATAATCTACCTATGTATATATACTAATGATTATGTATAAATATAACACTCAAGAACTTCAATAAGATTTAATCTCGTATTTAAAGACAAGTTTGTATTTTATATTACTATTATGATGATTATAGAGTATTTAGAAAAAAATAATACAAT
Source organism: Begonia peltatifolia (assembly GCA_022433055.1). Classification (NCBI taxonomy): domain Eukaryota; kingdom Viridiplantae; phylum Streptophyta; class Magnoliopsida; order Cucurbitales; family Begoniaceae; genus Begonia; species Begonia peltatifolia. Next base: position 19,267,424 of record CM039520.1, on the reverse strand, counting down.
TTGCATAAAGGTTAAATGATGTAATAAGTGGATAAATTAATTGAATTAAGGGTAGGTGGAACTGTTAACCTATTAAGCTTGAAAAACATTACTGTAGGAGACTACGCTACTGTTCAATAAAAAAAAATTCTAATCATGAGTAAAGATTCATTAAAGGAAGTTGATATCTTTGAAAGTGTAAAAGAAAAGTTTTTATTTATTAAAATATTATAAGTAGAAGCCAACAAAATATTTGGAGTGCACCTTATAAGTCAACCAAGTGAAAAACATGAAGTGGTGCATCAAAACAAGGTGTTGGGAGCACTAGGGGTGCGCAACACATGTGGGCAAAGACAAAGCAGTGCTGGGCGAGCGCCAATGACAAAGCGCACGTGGGATAGAAGTAGGAGCAACAAGCTCGCAGGGTGCATGGCGGGCGGCTATCCACACACAAAATTTCTAAAATCATGTTTTTTTAGGTTTTTGACGTTTTATGGTTTCCATATATTATATATCTGAACTTATTATGGTTTCTTATATTTTTAGGGTTATTTGAGCTATTTACCATTATTGTTAGGGTTTGTTTGAATGTTATTTAGACACCAATTTTGTATTAATTTATACAATCAAAATATACAACATCTTTGTAGTTAGGTTGATTTAAAGGTGGAGGATATACGTCATGAGCAAGAGTTTATGTACTAAAAACTCAAGATAAGTTATGTTTGTATGTTTGTGGCCTTTCAGACTACATCACAAAGTGCTAAATTATCTCATTACATTTTATTGTGATATTCATGATAATATTGATTGAGAAATTTCATGAGTAGTTTTATTGTTATTTGAGGATTGATGATGATATTTTAAAAAATATGTAATATTATAAACTCTTGAATATGATATGTTAATAGATGTAGGTGATGTTCATATGTGATTGGCTTTTTGGCCTACATCACAAAATGCTAGGATTTTTTTATTGTATTTTATCATCGTACTTATGACAATAATGTGCTTCAACCCTGATATGTTCTTCAACCCTGATATGTTCTTTTACGTATTAAAGGTAGAACTATGACCATGAAATAGAGGATATGCCATGTGACATATTGCTTCGTATGCTTTATTGTTATAATCATGGTGATGTTGCATGAGATTTTGATGATTGATTTCATTGTTATGCCTTATTGTTATATTGAGAATAGTATTGCTAGAGGATATCTTAATTTATAGGCTTGAGATTGTGATGTAATGAACACATGGATGATTTGCAGATATGTTATTATATTGTAGTTTGTTATTAGTTGTCTTGATGACAATAGAATAATGTGATGATTGCATAATAATGAATGGATATTTTTGAGATTGTAAACTGAAATTCTGTTTATGCTATATATATCATGATCATATGTATGTCTCACGCATCATGAAAAAAATTTTCATTAAGAAGAACTAAAAGACTGAACGACTAAATAAAGTAAGTAAATAGTTGTTGAGAGACGGGACTTGAATTGGCTGTCCCCGATGAGGTGGATCAAATGGTGCCCTCTCCTCTTTCTATACTATAATACTCCCAATAACTGGACTATTAAGTGGAAGAAAAGAAAGAATAAAGATTGAAAGAAAACAAATATTTTACAAACTGCATATCATGATTATAATATATATACATATCTTACTGAGCATTAAGATCATAAGTGAACTTTGTGATGTAGATGAAGAGATTGATTTTATTACTAAAGAAAATGATTGAAAGAGGTAATTGAGGATGTGTAGTCATAGGCGAGGCTACGACATTGTTAGTGTGAGATTAATCTTGGAGTTATGGCTAAAAGAATGTATTTTTCTTTAAAAGAGTGATTTTTATTTTAAGACTTATTATTATGAAATTTGCTTTTAATTAAGAATCATTTTATTTGAAGGTTTCAGCTGTGAACTTCTTTAAAGACTATATTTTTCCTTTATATATTGATCTTAATTTAATTGTTTTGAAGTTCTTCTGCTGTATGTTTTATTTACGTTTCAGGGCGTTACAATAAACATACAAACAACCACAAACATCATAGTCATTGGCTGCATACCAGTAGATAGATTTTAGTATACATTTACATATATACATGTGCTAATGTCTATTCTATCATATAGACCTTGACTGCATTACCTCACATAGATTGCAATATTTGTCTCCCATGTAAGTAATATGTCTGCATACACATGCAATAAATATATAATATAATTCATTATTATTATTCAAATCAACATGTTATAATAAAGATGTTGATATAAATATTTGTCATATTAACATATTCAATTATTAATGTCAATATAAAAGTACACTTGTAAACAAACGCACACATGCTACATTCACGGTGTGATATTGCATGACCCTAGTTGTTGGCTCATCAAGGGAGAATGTAATTTAAATTGAAATATAAAATTAATAAATAAAATTGAAAAGTATAATTTAAATTAAATTCGTTTGGCTAAGTTAGAAATAATTGAAGGAAAAAGGTATCTTTGTGATTAAAAAGAATGAGTGTTTATAAGGGTAAAATGCCTAAGGTATTGGATTTTATGATTCAGTAACGAATAATGCTACGTTTATTCTCTTATTCTACTATCTTAAAATAATCGTTGACGTTCTTTGTGCTATGAGATTCAAGAGCAAAGGTAAAGAAGAACTAATATAATAGTTATTCAATAGTTAAGTATGGATTCAAGATGTTGATAAATCTCTAATATAGCGGATTGTCTGTTGCTATTGATGCATGTTTAGTAGTTTGAATTGTTGGTTGAAGTATTGGCAAAAGGAAAGAAAGGCATAAAGGAAATTTGTGTTTTTAAAAGTCAAATCTCTAGAATTTTTAGTTAGCATCACAACACTAGATGCGTGACCATGAAGTCTCTATGTTGTTATTGCCCAAGGACGTGACCATATACAAGGTTGCTAATTCTAGGCAGTTTCCTTTTTTGAGCTAGCGTTGAGACATAACCATTGTGGCAATGCAACGTTAAGCTCTTATATTAAAAAAAGAGCTATGTCATCAAGTTTATGGCATAGTACAACTTGTGCATTGCCATAGCGTGAATCTTTCGGGTTCTTAAAAAAAAACTTGCCATTCAATTTGTGCTGCCATGAAAACTCCTTTGGTCTTCTACACAACTCTTGCTGAGTGTGGGGTTTGCAGCGCAAATGACTAGTGGTCCCAATGCCGGTGCAATTTGCTTAGCACCTCTATAAGACAACATTAGGAAACTTTATAATTAGAAAATCTTACTAAACCATAATTAAGAAACCTTACTAAAACAATAATTAGAAATCTTACTAAAACAATAATTAGGAAAACTATAATTTAGGAAGTTTTTAGAAAGTGCTTCGGCCGAAGGTTCTTCCACTATAGTGTTTGCACGCAGCTGAAATGTGTGGTCGGAGAGTCTTCTGCGTACGTGTGGTTAATGTACCTTTCGCCTTAAAGAGGGTGCGTAGGTGGGCGTGCGCCTTATTGTGACTTTGTGTGCAGTCCTAGTGTGGACGTGCGTGTGCTCGTCCTTCCCCCATGTTCTCTCCACCAATCAGCTCTTCTCCTTTTGCATGCAGCCATGCAAATGACCCTTCTTCATATTTTGAGGCTTCCTCGTGTTGTTTCCATGCTAGTTTATGAAATGGTCTTTCTTGGTCATGTATGCTTAATATATCCTTTATTTTATCTTTGCATTTATCTCTTATAATATGAATATAAAGGTTGATTAGTTTCTTTGCTCGAGAGTTAGTGATTGCTCTTAGAGGCACATCATCCTCCCAGAGTGATTGAGGATTTGACATCAAATCAAATGGTTGCTCTATGCTTTCTTCGTCTTCATCCTCAATGTAAGGAGATAAGTCTTGTACATTGCATGTGGCTGAAACTCCATATTCTCCTGGTAAATCAATCTTGTATGCATTATGGTTGATCTTCTCCATGATTTTGAATGGGCCATCGGCTCGTGAAAGTAACTTTGATTTCTTTTTATTAGAAAATATTTCTTTCCTTAAATGCAACCAAATCAAATCTCCTTCTTTGAAGATAACTTATTTTCTTCCTCGGTTGACTTGTTTAGCATACACCTCATTCTTCTTTTGGATTGTTTTTCTCACTGCTTCATGCATGCTCTTGACTTGCTCGGCCTTGTTGATTCCACTCGAATCACCAAGCTCTTTTAAAGGTAATGGTATTTGATCTAAGGGTGTGAGTGGATTAAATCTATATACTATCTTAAATGGAGTCCTTTGCGTTGAACCATGTACACTTCGGTTGTATGCAAACTCGATGTAAGGAAGATGAAAGTCCCAATTTGAGAGTCGTTTGGTAATAATGCTCCTCAACAGGGTGCCCAAGGTTCTCTTAACCACTTTAATTTGTCCATCCGTTTAAGGATAAAAGGAAGTGCGAAAAAGTAGTTTTGCGTCCAATTTCCTCCATAACGTGTTCTAAAAGGAACTTAAGAATTTTCTGTCATGATCTAAGACAATGATTTTAGGGATGTCATGCATGCGAACTACTTCTTTAAAGAATAAATCAGCCACATGTAATGCATCATCTGTTTTAGAACAATTAATAAAATGTATCATCTTTGAAAAATGATCAACCAGTACCATGATTGAATCTTTGCTTCGCTTGGTGTGAGATAATTCTAACACAAAATCCATTCTCACTTACACCTATGGATGACTAGGAATTGACAAAAGAGGATAGAGTCATTGTGGTAGGACTCGTCTTTTGGCCTTCTTGCATATGATGCACTTCTCTATCACTTCGTGCACATCTTTAATGAAGTGCGGCCAATAAAAGTGTTCTTTGACGACCTCCGAAGTTTTCTTTTCTCCAAAATAGCTAGCTAGGCCGCCACCATGAGCCTCCTTAACTAAAGCTTCTCGAATTCCTCTTTTAGAGATCTATAGTTTCCCTACACCGACCTGAACTCCTCCCAGGTCATGGTCTCCACATCTCTCGTGGCCACTACAGTATTCCACCAATGGCTCGTATCCTTGGCCAGATAGAATGCCACACTAGAAACTTTGTTCTGCTCCTCCACCTTTGCAAAACCCATCATCCTCTCCATGCTCCGTATCCACTCCTCAGCACTGAGAGGATCTGGAGATGACCTGTCAAAAGTCGGCGGTAAGTTTATGCAGCCTATCACCCCCTCTGTCAAACGAACCCTGGGCGCTAGACTGACTCTGGTCGTCCCTGCTCATAAATCTCTCCAACTACTGAGACTGACGGTGGACTAACTCGGTAAGCTGCCGGACGGTATCATCCATATCGCCCACAGCTCTAGGCGCCTCTCGTCGTGGTCGGCCTCTACCTCTGCCTCTCGCCTCTCCTGACATTTCCTACCTTAAACATATACAAAACTCACATTAGTACTACAATAAACTTAAATCTAAACACTTACAGTTGGTGGAGTGCTCCCGTGCAGCGGCTGGCGGTTTTAGGTAATTCTCTGAACGACGTCGACCCCGTGGCTCTGATACCATAGCTGTAACACCCCGAGAACCTACACGTTCTCGGTGCGCTACAGTACATCCACGCACTATGACACCCTAAAACTTGACACAACTCACTCAATTTAATACTACTTTCGTTTTCAAATCATCTTCAAAAGGACATTTGTGAGTATGAAAAATTTTCGACTCGATTCGAAAACAACCCGCGCCCCGAAGAGGAAACACGAAATCCTCAATATAAAAATACGCAGCAGAGAAGAAAACAATTTAAAATAGTTTTAAAATAAACCGACAAGTCTCGAAATCCTAGGAAGGAGTCCAACACACCCCTCGAACTACCCAAATCTGATGCCCCGCACCCACGTCCCCCACTTCAACGCCCCTCGCGTACCCTCACAGTGCTGCGCGTGCCAACTCAACATCACCACGTTACACGCACGCTCACAGCGCCGCGTGTCCCATGCACCCTGTCTCCGTACCACACGTCCGCATGCACGTCCTCACTCGACGCCGCACGACCCGTCAGCACCCGCAGGGCCGCGTGCCCCGCGTGCCCGCGCACCACACCGCACTTCCGCTCCCCTCCACACCTCTCTAACACTCACTGTACACATTCCGACCTATTCCATATCCTCTCGACTCCCAACCTCTCTCCCGAAATTTCGACAGAGTAACGCCTAAAAACTGATTATCCCAAAATTTAAACCCTGCACACAGTTCATCAGAATTAGCAATATTTATTTATCAACCATCCAGAGAATCTCCATAACAAAATAATCAAAGTATAAAGACAACGAAAATCTATCAACTACAAATGAGGAAAGTCCACAGTATAGAGCATTACCAAGCTCCTACATGTAAAACATACGCGTACGTCACCGAAATCACATGCACTCCATAAACCCCTATACAACCGACGCTTATACAACTCGTCTAATCAACTATACATCGACACAGCAAAGCAAAATACCCGCAATAGCCAAACCACCACTTATCGTCTCCACGGGTCGGGTTACCCTAACAAAATCCGCCGTCCGGTGGCTCTGTTGCACGCCGCCAACCGTCCTATACCTCAGGACTAGGCTCTCGAGGCTCATCAGCAATATCGTCAACACCTACACAATAGAACACACAACATAAGCCTAACGCTCAGTAAGTAGTACAATATGAAAGTAAAAGCCGTCAGTGCAATCCTATCACATGCAGTCTCTGCACTCACACTCATGTTGTCACATCTGTGATGCGTAGTGTAGCCGCACTAGGGTAAGGAAGAACCTAATGCCACCCTACACTCTGACACGTCGCCACCATCCCAGACTCCCCAGCAACGAGGCCGACAAGCTATACACACGCATCACCACACGGCAACCACATCAGGGTGAGGGTGTACCTCGCGCCACACTACACCCTAACACGTCGCCCCCGTCCCAGCCTCCCCAGCACAGGGCCATAGTTGCCACACACACGTTTCGCGACAGCCCAGCCGGCCCACTCCTCGAGTGAAATCCGCGACTGGTGTTGCACCGGCCCACACACTAGTAGGATCCGCGGTACCACTGCCCATCATCCTCACCGTCAACACATACACGCCGCGTGACGGCCCAGTCGGCCCACTCCCCGAGAAAAATCCGCGATTGGTTACGTACCGACCCACACACTAGCAGGATCCATGGTACCACCGTCACGCATCTCACCACTTACACAATATATGCTCAAAAACTATTTTCGTTCCCCTTTAAAAAAATGATGCATGTCAAACAATACGCACGCACACCACAATAAATCACAAAACTCCTAAAGTTCTACGGTGTATGCCCACTTGGGCAAAACACATGCATGCACTACTTACTTGGCGTCCTAAGCTCACTCGACGCACAGCTTCGCCAAAAAAATGCCTCAATCTAAAACACAAACAATCATTTATCAATCTTCCTTTCAAAATTCACCAAATAGGCTAAAATAATATCCCCTAACTAAACCCATGAAATTCCAACCAAAACGAGCCGCTAATTCGGTTCGGTCGAAAACCAGCCTAAAGTTCGAACGCGCATAACTTTTGCGTCCGTTAACGGAATCGAGTGATTCAAGAGGCTAAACGTTCCCTTAGAAATCTAGTTTAACATACTGAGACGGATTTTAAAACGGTAAGTCGCAGCTAGGTGGAAAAATCCCGAAACCAAATCTGCCCTTTTTTATCCAATTTCACATTTTTGTTTACTTCTACCAAAACTCACTCAAAATTGGCTTTACGTATTAAAAACAGCCATGCTACTATCAAACGTCACAATTCTATGAAAAACGCTCACTAATTTGACTTGAACCAAAATCTGACATAAACTTCCGACGCGCATAACTTTTGCATCGGATATCGGAATCGAACGATTTTAGCGGTCATACGTTCCTCTAGCAACCTAGTTTACCCCACAAAAACAGAATTGGAAACGATCAACCGAAGCCAGGCCAAAACAGCCAAAAACAGAACTGTCCCTACACAAAACAATGATCCGATTTTGATTTCAAATTTTAATTTCACAATTTCTACACACAACTAGCCATATTTCGCTCATATACTTCGGCCAAGCTCACCGAAAATGCAAGGAGCCTGAGCAATAAGCTCGGCCAAAACAGGAAACCGACAGGGCTCACCTTCGGTTTTCCTTAAACTCACGACATCACCCTCCTACTACACTCCAACTTTGCGGCCAATTCCATCAAAATGAAAGCAGGCCGAGCACTAAGCTCGGCCACAACCGAAAAACGGGAAGGGCAGCAAGAGGGGGAAAAGCTTACCGCGGCGTCGTTGTGCACTCGGTCGAAGGGAGAACAAGACACAGACGAACACCTAGTCGCCGGCAGTTTCTCCCACGCTCACGTTCGTCGGCCGAAGATCGGAGCTCGAAAATTTTCTCCTTCCCTCGGTCGAGCTTCACCTCTCAGGCGTCGATGAGCAGCAGCAGCAGCCTAATGGCTTCCTCCCGAAGCCATTCAGCTGTCATATTGTTTTATTATTATTTTTTTTAATTTAATTAATTAAATTATCAAAACGCTCTCACGTGTTTTTATCGTTCGTAACTTCGTTAAATTCTCATCCTCCCGACTTTAAATTTTCGAAAGCCATTGCAAAACTAGACTCCGAGTTTTATAATTTAATTTACCCGTTAAAATATTTCTCAAAACTCCAACCGAGATTAAATTAAAATTTCAAAAATTAGATTTAAAATTCTGAAATTTTCCTGGTTATTACACCTTCTTTTAGAATTTCAAGAATTTGAGGTCATTAGAGTTAATTAGTATGTTAATGTTATAGGTTCTCCAGTTTTCCGGTTTAGCATACGATCTACAAAAATTGCTAAGGATTTCCAGATAAGTAGTGTATGTTTGTGCATTGCCTTCAGGCCTACATCACAGATCGATAAGTTTGTCTGCATGTTTATTGTATGTTTTTAGTATGATATGCATCATGGTTTTAAATATATGAGTACGAAACAAAAATGAGTTTGTATGTTTTTACGAAATGACATAGTATGACACAAAACGATATGATACATAAGAAACATAATGAAAAGTAGGGTTGAGGTATGGCTGTCCCGAGAGGTGGACAGCGATATGTGCCTCCTTTCCCCCATCTTTACGTGAGTTTGGCCGTCCCGAGAGATGGACTACAAGATGTGTGACTCTTTCTAGTTCGAGGTATGGTTGTCCTGATAGGTGGACCGCGAGGTGTGTCTCCTTGATCTAGAGCGTAAAGAAGTAGAGAACAATAAGTTAATGAACGTGTAAGAATGAAACGAAAACGAAAGTAGAAACAAAAAACAAACGAAACTGTAGAAAGTACATATGTTAAGATAAGAGTTATTTACAATGTTTTCATTTCATTATGCACTATTTACTTAGCATTAGGTTAATAGATGAGTTTTGTGATGTAGGTAACGACGAGATAGTTGGCGAGTTTATGGACCAGGCTTAGGATCAGAAGGCAGTTGGAGGAGTACGCTCAGGTGACGATTAGGCCATCTGTTAAGGCGATTTAACTATGGAGCGTATGTATAGTTTTTCTTGAGATGGGTATAATTTTGAATCATTTGATGTATAGTTAGGTTTTAAAAGCCAATTTTGAGTCATATTGATGTACAAACATATTTTGAACTTATTTGGGGAAAATGCAGGTCTTTAAGTTTCAATTATTAAATGTATGTTGTCCGTTTTTTTTAAGTGATAAATTTTTAGTTAAGGCTACTAGATAAAATGTCGACTTATATGCATAGGTGTCGACCAAACTAGGTAAATGTCGAACGCGAGGGCCGACCTACGAAGACATAACCTAACTAAGTGTCGACCTGTGTGTGTAGGTGTCGACCAGTTAGTGTAAAAATAGTAAAAATATCGACCACAAGGTTTGACCGTTGCAAACAGATAGGATTAGGGTGTCGACCTGTGCAATCAGGTGTCGCCCTGTTAGTGAAACGAACATAAAGGTGTCGACCGCAAGGTTTGACCGGTGAAAAAAAAATGAGGATTAGAGTGTCGACCGGTGCAAGCAAGTGTCGACCGGTGCAAAAAGAGGCAAACGAGGTGCCAACCTATGTATGTAAGTGTCAACCCTTGTGTGCAGAACGGGTCAAATGTCGACTGAAGATTTAAGAGATCGATCGGAATCCCTTTTATTGTTTTAAAACTTGAAATTTGCCTAGTTTTTCTTATTACGAGTCCTCCACGCAGGAGTTGTCTTCCGTTGCAATGTTTTAAACGGTGACGTCTTGAGGAGAAGAATAAATTTTAAACATTTCTCGAAAAAAAAAATTTTGTGTGAGTATGTAGTCGAGTGTCAATTCCGGGTTCAAACAACTCGGGTCGCCACGAGTCAGTAGTTCAGAATCAACGAAACGGTCTCAGATAACTCGTGGCATTACAAAATGACAGCCGTTTGGACTGATCTTGGTACCAAACTCTTCGTCTCTGAGAGTAGATCAACGTTGGTAAAGAGAGTTTTTGAAGGTAATCTCTCAAACTCTCGATTTTTGCTCGAGAAGTTTTGGGCATTTGGAATTTTCGTAGATCTGAGATTTGAGTAATTTTTCTTAGTGTTTTTGGCAGGATTCTACCAGAAAGGAGGTAAGAAACGTGTTGGGAACGAATTTTAGCAAAAATAGGGCGGAAAAATGCAGTTTTCGACCCAAAATGTTGCCGCATCCCTCGGACGTCGACGGCCGAGTTGGGCTGGGCCGACCCCAGCTCAGTTAGGCTGGGTTTGTCAGGTTTTATCTGCCAGACTCGAACCAAACCGGTTCAATCTGACACGAACTGCACCGACACGGCCGGACCAGAAAAAAGTCAAAGTCAACTGTCATCGTTGACTTTGACCGTTGACTTTTGACCCATATAGTCAACTCCAGCTGTTTGGGCTCGTTTTCGCTCCGGCTCCTTGTTTATATCGTTTCTAACCCTTATTCGATCTTAATGAGGTTCTTCATTTGTGTTAATTTCCAGATTTGGAAGATTTTTCTGAGTTCGAAACAATTCCCTAGAAGCCACTGGCTGCCCAGATTATGAGGACTCGCCACAAAGGTATGAGTTATTATACTTATTACGTTATACCTAGCCTAGCATGCATAGATATTATTTTTGGTGGGATACCGCTAGTATTGACATCGACATTTTTACTAGCATGTGCATTCTACATGATTTACGCATGTACATGTTTTGCATGATTTATACTGCCTAGTAGAGTTTAAATGTCATGTTTTACTCGCCCTAGTCGACGGACTGATTTGAGATTTATCGTGTGATTTTTTATATTGTCAGACATATGTGTTTTATTCATGCATTGGTTTTCTTACGTACGCCATTGGTTTTTGTGATGACCCGGATGTGTACGTATGAGGACGACTGTAGGCAAATCTCGAGGGATGGCGTGACGTGACGTAACACCTCGAGTGTAGGCGAATTCTGGGTCGTAGAGAGGGGGCCGTTACAGTCTCACATCGCTTGGGGGAGGTATATAGAAATGAAACATATGTAAGGAAA
>CM039520.1:19155396-19255926 GCA_022433055.1 Begonia peltatifolia | reverse complement strand
GCTTGGGGGAGGTATATAGAAATGAAACATATGTAAGGAAATCCTCCCAAGATAGTAAGATACGTTTTGGAGCACAATTGGCAACAGATCCTATAAGAACTCTGAAGTTAAGAGCGCTCTGGCGATAGCAGTACCAGGTTGGGTGACCGACTGGAAAGTCTTCGCCAAATAAATCCGTGAGGGGAGGATATTAGGCTACAACCCAATCCCCAAAGCGGACAATATCTTACTGTGAAAATGAGTTGTTACAAATGGTATCAGAGCCTGTACCCAACTGGAAATGTGGCCAACGAGGACGTTGGGCCCCGAGGGGAGGTGATTGTGATGACCCGGATGTGTACGTATGAGGACGACTACGGGCAAACCTCGAGGGACGGCATGACGTAACGTCTCGAGTGTATGCGAATTCCGAGTCGTAGAGAGGGGGTCGTCACAGTCCCACATCGTTTGGGGGAGGTATATGGAAATGAAACATATGTAAGAAAATCCTCCCAAGATAGTAAGACGCGTTTTGGAGCACAATTGACAACGGATTCCATAAGAATTCTGAAGTTAAGAGTGCTCTGGCGAGAGCAGTACTAGGTTGGGTGATCGACTGGGAAGTCCTCCCCAAACAAATTCGTGAGAGGAGGATATTGGGCTACGACTCAATCCCCAAAGCGGACAATATCTTATTGGAAAAATGGGTCGTTACAATTTTTCTGTTATGCCATTCGAGTTTGATACTGGAGAAAATCGTCTGGCACTCTTAGTTGGGCCCATACACTGAGAGTATCAGGGGGTTTGTCTCAGATGCACCCGTGTTTGAACATTGTTGTGGTACTCCCCACATTTGTTTGGATAAGGTCCTCCCCCTTAGAATTTGGAGCTGTCCGGTACTCTCCGCGAATGAAGGGGGGACTGTGTGCTGTGACTCGGCCCTATTACCCAACCTTACCAATGTTTGTTCGTTGCTACCCTCGGTTTATAAAGTCCCTTGTAAGGTGTTCCCAATGGCCCAGGGTATGGTGATCCATTGTGTCCCTCCTGGTTAATTGACTTTTTCTCTTCTCCCTAAGAAGCTATGTTGGTATTATCGCGGTCTTTCCCTAAGGTGTGGTTCGGAAGATCTTTGAGTGACCTCCATTTTCACTGTTCACCTGGTTTTAGATACTCGTATTATTGATGTGGGCCTATTTTTGCTACCATACTTTATTTTTTTAAAGTTAGCTCCATCAATTGTTTTAAAAATAAGAGAATTTAATAACTTTGAAACCGATTTTGAAATTTTTAAAACACGTGCATTCATTTTAAGCGGGCATGCATAATGTAATAAGTAGTAGGTATAACATCTTATGCTGAGTTTGTCACTCACCCCAACGAGTCCCCTCTCTACAAGTAAAGGAAGGAGAAGTAGGAAGTGAATCGGATCTGTGCGAGTTTCCTTGATTCACCAGCATTTTATTTCTTTGATGTAAGGACACCTTTCAGATTGTATCATACACTGTTCATTAAATATTCCTGTATTTCTACGATTGCTTGTATTCTCTCATTTGTTATTGCGTGAGGTCATGGATTGTAATCAAACTTTCACACAAAGCCTTAGGTTAGACGGTAGACCTCCTTGAAGTGGATTGTTTAGCCTAGCATTTCTGTTAGACCCCCTGCCGGGTCGCAATAGAAATTTATTGGTATCAGAGTACAAGATTCCATGACCCTCTGAATGACAAATGGTTGAGAACAAGTATGAATAGTTAGTAGAATACACGAAGTAATTGAACAATGAAAAAAATGCCACGAGGGAGTGTTTTTCAGAAGTGTAAAAATGCCACGAGGGAGAGTTCCTCAGAATCGCAATCGGGACCCTAGCTCGATTTCCTCTATTCTTGAGGCATTGCGAAACCTGGTCAGCAGCGCCCAGGCTCCACCTCCAGCTCTAGTTACTACCCCTGATTCTACCTCCAGAGGGTTCCATTTTCGAGAGTTCAACTAACTCAACCATACCTTTGTGGGCGGCACTAATACGACCGAGGAGGAAAACTGGCTTGAGGTGATGGAGCTCAACTTCGAGACCCTACAGACCCTAGTAGAGTCCAGAGTTCTGGTAGCTGCATATTTTCTGAGGGAAGCAGCTAGACGTTGATGGACCCCATCCGCAGTCAGTATGATGTTGATTCTATGGGATGGGGCGAGTTTACCTCTCTGTTCATATGTCAGTTTAGTAGCAGGGAGTACAGGGGTATGATGACCAGAGCATACAACGAGATGGTTCAAGGGTCTATGACAGTAACTGATTATTACAACAGATTTATCAACCTATTTCCCTACTCCGGAGGAGTTAGCGTGGAGGCACAGATTATTAAGTTTGTTTAGAACCTGAACTTTAACATTAAGTGGACTGTGCTTGTGAACCAGTATGACAACCTGCTTGGGACATATGAGGCCGCCTTGAGGATAGAGAGAATGTACACCTCCGGTGATAGTACTCTTCAACATGAGTTAGACAACCGGTCTTCAAGGAGGAAGATGACCAGGAAGAACCAGCGACAAGGGTCAGAGCAAGGTTTCAATGCGAGCTGCTCTTCCGGGTCTAGTGGTAGCTCATCTGGGAGCAACAGATACTCCCCTCACACCTGTCATACTTATGGTCAGCTGGGTCATCTCAGGAGGAACTGCCCGCTGAACCAGCCTCAGGGGCAGCTGCCGCGGGCACCCTTTCTTACTCCCTTGGCTACCGAGTCGTTCTCCTCGCTGGGTCAGAACCGGGGACAAATCTGACTCTCTCCTCAGCAGACTCAGTTTTAGACTTCACACCGCAGAGAAGAGGATATACCTTTCAGTGATACTTCTTACCAACCCATCGATCAACCATTGGCTATGAGTTTACTTCCGCCATAGTAGCAGAGACCAGGAGGATTTCGAGGACACCAAGGATCTACCTTTAAGGGCAGCGGTCATGGTTGGGATTATAAGGGCACGTGAGTTGCTGGTTAGACTTATGCAATGGACCAGACCAGGTACTATTTAGTACCTGATCAGCCGGCAGTAGTGGACAGTACTATCCTCATCTTTTACACTTTTCCACGAGTGTTGTTCGACACTTGGGCGTCACACTCTTTTATATCTGTTGCATTTGTCTAAGTGTTAGGGTTGTCCATCGAGGAGATGGAGACTCTTTTCTTTTTGGCTACTTCACTAGGCGACAAAAGTGGAGTTATATAGATGTGAAAGGGAGTTTGTGTGGTCATCGAGGACTGTAAATTTTTTGCCAATCTGATCATCCTACTTATAAGTCAGTTCAACATCATCCTTGGCTGTGATTGTATCGTGTCGTAGTTGATTGCTATCTGAGGCGGGTCACAATTACCTCCAAAGCCGGTAGGGTTGTCGTCTACCACCGAGGTCCCACTGTGGGGATTATAAACTCTGTTTTTCGAGTTTGTCTTGGAGGTAGGAGCGGACTAGAACAGTTTGGAGGACTTTGATCAATGGACCTTGATATTGAGACCGCAGTTCAGGAGAGGGATGTCTCAGTCGTCAGGGAGTATGATGACGTCTTTCCTGTAGGGTTACCGAGTTTACTTCCAAATCGGGAGATCGAATTCTATATCGATTTCATTTCGGGGCCACTCCAGTTTCTATACCCGCATACAGAATGGCGCCTGCAGAGCTAGTTGAACTTCATAGGTAGTTGGATGATTTGAAGATCAGGGGATTTATACGGGAGAGTATGTCCCCATGGGGCTCTCCCGTCTTGTTTGTGAAGAAAGCAGATGGAACGTTGAGGTTGTGTGTGCATTATCGCAGGCTGAACAGGGTTACTGTTTAGAACAAGTACTCGTTACCACGCATTGAAGATCTCTTCAATCAACTTGGTGGTTCACGATACTTCTCGAATATTGACTTAAGAACAGAGTATCATCAGGTAAAGACTCGCGAGGAAGATATACCAAAAACTTGCTTTCTAAACCAGATATGGACACTTCGAGTTCTTGGTTCTACCATTCGGGCTTACTAACACTCCAGCAGTGTTTATGGACCTTATGAACCAGATTTTCTGGCCATATTTTGACTGATTTGTGATACTCTTCCTTGATGACATCCTAGTGTATTCAAGGAACTGTCGTGAACATCGTGAGCTCCTTCGTATTGTTCTGCAAACTTTGAGGGATCATGAGTTATACGCTAAGTGTAGCAAGTGTGATTTTTGAATGACCAAGGTGAAATTCTTAGGTCATGTTGTTTCGCGGGAAGGTATTTCTGTAGATCTTGCTAAGATAGAGGCCGTAGTGGATTGACAACTACTGAAGAATGTCTCTAAGATTTGAAGCTTCTTGGGCTTAGCAGGATATTATCGGTGTTTTATGGACAACTTCTCTTCTATTGCCGCTCCGCTTACCTAACTCACTCGCAAGGATGTGCGGTTTGTTTGGGATGAAAACTGTCAGAAGGCATTTGAAGAATTGAAGCGAAAGTTAACCAGTGCTCCGATTCTGACTTTTCCCGATGGAAACCTGCCTTATGCAGTGTATATAGACGCTTCATAGGTTAGTCTGGGTTGCGTTTTGATGAAACAAAGCAAGGTAGTGGTGTATACCTCCCAGCAGTTGAAGCCCCATGAGCAGAACTATCCCACCCATAATTTAGAACTCGCTTCCATTGTCTTTGCTTTGAAGATATGGAGGAGCTATTTATATGGCTAGCTTCCAAGTTTTTTCTGATCATAAGAGTTTGAAGTATTTATTCACTCAGAAAGAGTTCAAGTTGAGGCAGCGCAGGTGGATGAAGTATTTGGAGGATTATGATTTTAGCTTGGAGTATCATCCCGACAAGGCAAATACCGTTGCTGATGCATTGAGTCGGTATCATCGTGCTTCATTATCCTGCTTTATTCTGGATGAGTGGAAGATATCAGCAACGATCCAAAATTTTGCGTTAAACTATCATGATACTAGAAGTATGGCATATGTCTACCAAGTAGTGGCTACACCTTCGATGCTCACAAGGGTGAAGCAACTCCGGTGGCAAGATGGGGAGCTCGTAGTAAAGGTGGGACAGCTTCAAAATAGGGAACAACTTGAAGGATGGTCAGTGAATGCCGATGGTGATCTGTTCTACCATGGTAAGGTAGCAGTTCCCAACCTCGCCAATTTGAGACAGGTCATCCTAGATGAAGCTCACAGATCCAGTTTTGCCATTCATCCGAGCAGCACGAAGATGTATCAAGATCTGAAGCGTCAATATTAGTGGGCTAGCATGAATAGGGAAGTTGTAGAATTTGTTTCCTTGCGTATGACCTCCTAGCGTGTTAAAATCGAACACCAGCAGCCAGCAAGTTTGCTCCAGCCATAACTATTCAAGAATGGAAGTGGGAGGAGGTCACCATGGACTTCGCTACCCATCTCCTTATGGCTCTCCAGAGATTAGATGCTATATGGGTTATTGTGGATCGGCTAACGAAGTCGGCACATTTCATCCCCGTTCGGATGACGCTCTATGTTGCCAACTTCAGGCAATTATATGTGCAGAACATTGTTTGTCTTCATGGGGTACCTTTGAACATAGTGTCTGACCGTGATCCTCGTAAAGATGTAAAGTCCGCTAAAATTTAATCGTGAATTTATCTTCATTAAATTTTAGCGGACTTTACATCGAGAGTGTATTATTATGCTTCTTGTTGGTTTTTGGCTGATTAGAGATCGAACATGCATTAGCAACTCATATGGAGTTGAAACAGTCTTCGAGAAAATGTAATCTTAATAAAGTAAATAGACAAAATTAAAGCATTGAAGATAGCAGACAGACAACTAATGATGTAAAATGTATCTGTTTCAAATCTGAACACTGGCATTTCTTTTTTTTATTCAAGAGCCTCAATATCAATGCTTTGAATTCAAACCCTAATTCTATATTTAAAAAAATCATGTTGTATGCCAGCAGCAGGGAGAGATGGTAACGAATCATATGTTCTACGAAACGATCAAAAAAGTCATTCTTCTGGTGTTCCTCACGTGAGTTGGTGGCTTTTGCTGTAGTTTTTCCTTTCATATTTGAACTAAGATTGGATGCTTCCATTATACAAATAGCTAGTTCCCAACATTTCTGGCGAAGATCTTACGTAATTTATTTGTTTTCCATAAAGTATTCTAATACCTATTAAAGTATTGTCTTATTTTCATTATTTTAATGCTCAAATGCAAGCTGTTAAGTCGTATTTTTTATGTACTTACAATTACTAAAAGCCATTACAATTGGAACCCTTTTTTTTTTTTGTCAAAGTGAGCAGTTATTTTACTACGAAATAAATCATTTAAATCTAGATCTTTGAAATCTGTCATCTTTTGAGTAGTAGCTAAGCAGCTTAAAGGGAGTAGAGTTTGTCTTTGACCTTTTGTGTAAACATCGTCCAACTCCTGACAGCCTACTTTCCTTGCCTATTTCTTTTGGTTTCTCACAGACCAACCTGGATCCCTCTCTTAAAGTTCAAGTCCTTGACAGCTTTGATACATAACCAACTACTCTCTTAATCTCTTGGCTTAATTTCTTATTCTCTTTGTTTTATTTGATGTCCTAATTTGTTTGAGTCAAATGATCAATCCATAGTAAGGTATTTCATTTATAAATAATACTACGTTGACAATCTAATTCCACATTATAATGTAACGCTTACGTGATTTTTAATTACTAGTCAAATTATTATAGTATTATACAAATATTTAAAATAATATATTACATGAAGCAATGAGTGAATAACACATAAGCACCACGCCAACATACGAAATCAGAGTGTTAACATAAACATTACTATTTATTTATAGAATTTTAGAGTTTGGTGATATGAGTTGGGTAAAAAAAAAACTTACAATTTCACATGAGAGGTAGACATAAGTTATTGATATTTTTTTAAGATTTGTGTTGGAAACAGTAGAATCACTTGTGAAGTTTATTTATTTTGATCTGTAGCTAAATTTACATTATATTTGCACAAACCCTTTATTGTAATTGATTTTTGAAAAAGTGAATTTTTCTCGTCAACTTATAATTTCTTCCATAAAATATATGTTTCTGCGTAACATGGTATGTATTAAAGTTCAGTGTGACTTAAATTGTATTTGAGACAGGTCGGATCCAATTCACTATTAAAGTTTATTACATTATTCTATATATTATTATTTGTGTTGCAAAACTCGCTATATCTTGGTCTTAAGTCACCGAATTTTGCCTATGCCGACAATTTGTTTCCAAAAGAGTTTCTTAACATAATTTTTTATGTTTCACATTAATATTTCTTTTTTCATTTATTGATTTTCTAACAATTGGTATTAAATTAAGGTAAAAGTTTCTGCAATTTATTTTTTTGATTTATCGAAACAACTGTCACGATCATCGAATAACTTCGAGTTTGCAATTTGTGAAGTTGCAATTATTGAAAAAAGAAAAGAAAAATTAAGAAAAAAAGACTTTTTTCGCAAAATAGTTTCAACCACCGTGAAGAAGCTACATACAAAGCTTCCTTCTCTGATCCAATCTGCAGCCACCGAGAAGAAGAATCAGCCAATCCCAAGCCATTCGATCATAAGAGATCTGACCGACCTTAGAAGCCATCAGCCATTGTGGAGAACAAGCCTCACCTTCTATCTGCATCCATCGTGCGCACGAAAACCATCGAGTTCAGTCGTTCTCCCTATGATGCTCTGATCTGCAAGTTTGATAGATTGATGAGTCACATCGCCATCTCGTTGGTCCATTGCACAAGCACGCATGCTCCTCTCTGTTGCCAACTCTGATCTCTCAGAATTGGAGTTGTTTAATGGGCAGGCTGGCTCACCAATCCATCTGCTCGGCTTGGTCCCCTCCCCCCCCAATTTCTTAAATTCATTCTCCAATTAATGCTCTCAATCAATGTCTCTTCTTACAATTCATTCTTTTTACGTATATTTACATAATTTTTAATTGTAGTTGTACTAACTAAATTTTTTTTAGGTTTCGTATATGTGTAGTTGATCAGTTCACACCACCTACAAGGTTTTGTTGGACATTGGTTTTGTAGTATCAATTTATTATTAAAAATTTAATTTAATTTATTATAGATCCTTGCAATTATATTATTGATGATAATGATGACATATAAAAAATTAGAAAATTAATTCATACATTTTCTGGGCAACAACCATCTACACAAGAATCCACTTCACCTAAAAAACGAAGACATAAAACTTCGTTGTATGAAAATATTTTGATTTAAAAGATGTAAAATTAAGAGCAAAATAAAAACTAGAACTCAATGTAAACATTGTGCTAAAAATTATGTTTATACTTCTTGTAGCTCTACTAGCACTATTGATAAACATTTTCAAAATTGTCACTCAAATGAAGAAACACGAGATTCAACGCAATCTCAATTAAATGTTAGTGGTAATAGTATTTTTACATATTCACAAAATATAATGGGAGAAGGAATAACACAACTTGTAGCACAATACGAGTTGCCTTTGTCATTCATCGATAGTGAAGTGTTTGAAAAATTTATGAAAGAATATGCTACTCCTAGTTTTAAACGTGTCCCTAGAAGTACTAGAAGAAATGATATTCTTAAAATGGATATAAAAAATGAATTAATTACATTTTTTTTCAAATGCTATTTCAATGTCTATTTGCATTACTTCTGATTTATGAAGTGCACGTAATGTTGTTGGTTATATAGTTGTAACATCTCATTTTATTGATCAATTTTAGAAATTAAATAAAAGAATTTTAGGATTTTGTAACTGTGAATATCTTCATTCTGGCACCACCATCTATAGATTTATTATGACAATATATCAACAATATTATATTAAATATAGAATTTTTATCATAACTCTTGATAATGGTAGTACTAATAATGTTGTTATTTCTCAATTTAATGATTATTTACAATTATATGTTACTCGTGGTTCTCTTTTTCACATCAAATGTGTGTCATATTTTAAATTTGGTTGTTATATATGGTATTTTATATATTTCACCTCATATTGAATTAATTAGGTCCGCAATTTCTTATATTATTGGATCTAATTCAAGACAATAAGTATATAAATATTTTTATAGAGCTGTCCAAGTTAAACCAAAAAAATTAAAAACTAATTAGATAATAGGTGAAATTCAACTTATATAATGTTGCAAAATTTAAGGTCATATTGGCAAGTTATTTGTGTTTTTATTAATGATAAGACGCCAACTGTTAACCTTAACAAATCTAGTTGTGATATTGCCAATATCTTTCTTAATTTTTTAAAATCTTTTTATGATACTACAAATCAATGTTCTGTAATTTATTATCTCATTTCTAATGCTATTCTTTCTATTTTTGTAGATTTAATATGTAATTTTGTAAAATATCGACAAATAAATAAATTTAGTAATATTCTTAATAAAATGTAAACAAAACTTAAAAAATTTTGGTATAACATTACTCTTATTTTTTGTTATGCATACATCATAAATCTTAAATTTAAATTAAAGGAGTATGTCTTATACTCAATAGGGTTTCTACATATTTATGTATTGAACCTTTAATTACGAATGATGAGATAACAAATGTAGTTGCTAATTTATATTCTTCTTATGAAATAAAATATTTCAATGTTAATCGTTATTATTCACGATCTCTACATACCGAGAATTATCCTAGTAGTATTAGTGATGAAGGTAGTTTTAATCAACAATATAATATTGATGATATATAGAGTGAATTAAAAACTGTAAATTATTCTACTTTTTCTACAAATGAACTCAATATTTATTTTGAAGATCATTATCAATTTTCTCGAGATGAGAAATTTTGATATTTTAGATTGATGGAAAAGACATTCTACCATATACCGTATTCTTTCTATAATGGCACGTGATCTACTAACACTTATTGTTTCTACTGTAGTATCAGAATCTGTTTTTAGTGCAGGTGGACACGTTTATGATGAACGAAAATGAATACTTGCATCAAACCTTGTAGAGTCACTCATTTATCTCAAAGATTGAAGCTACGCCAAAACAAGAGATCAACAATGAGATAATGAAATTCTTGAAGAGTTTACGCAGTTGGATGTTAAAGATTAGAGATTCTTTTTATTGAACTTCTTTTGTAATTTAAAGTAATTTTTTTTTTCAAATTTGTAATTTACTTTTAAATTTATAATTTTTTTTCATATTGTAATTTTTTTTATATGTCAAAATATTTATAATGATATTTATGTGATATTTTTTATTGGATAGTCTCAAATAATTTTTTAATTAATACATTCAAATTTTATATACCTTAATATAACTAATATTTAAATTAAATTAATAAATATCGTTGACATATAATTATTAATACTTATTAAAATTTTAAATGAAATTTTTTAAAATTTAATATAAGCTGAAAATATTTATATACGCTAGACTCGTTAAGTCGGATTGGCTCGGCTCGGCTCGTTTAACTCGTAGCTCATGAGCCGGCTCGAGTAGAAATTTTTCCAAGCTGCCTCATTAAGCTCGACTCGGTAGTCTCAGCTTGTTAGGTTTGATAGGCTCATTAGACTTGGCTCGTTTAACTCGTTAGGCTCTGTGAGCCGAACTACTTCTAACTCGGCTCAACCGGCTCGTTTGTCATGTCTACTCAGAATCGTTATTTAGTTGTGCTTGCATGCCCCGATCAGCATCATCTAATCTCTGCCTAGTCTAGGTCAATCTTCCAATGTGATATTTTTATCTATGCATCGGAAGACCAGCTTTTGCAATTTTGTCCTAGTGCTCATAGATAATTATTTGACTAAGTTTTGGGGAGACAATATTGGGTGGAAGTATTGCCTTTTTTATTGAGAAATTTTGGAAATAAAAATTCGATGTTGATTTGGGTTCAGATCTATGATTTGTTAGAAGGATTTGTTATGAGATTTTCATAGAGAAAATTTTGTCATCGTCTAGGGTATCCATATTTTTTGACTTCAAATATTTTTGTGATTTATTTAGTTGCAGTAATTATTTTGATGTGATGAGTTCATTGAAGTTTGATATCTTGTCATTGGATCAAAATATGATATTTATGTTATGGAAGGTAAAATGTGAAATGTGCTGGCACAAATAGATTTAGACAACACGTTTTTTGGGCTACATAAATTGCTCTTGTCTTGGAATAAGGAAGAAAAATTCATAAAGATCAAAAAGCCTTATGTTTGATATGTCTGTATTTGTTGAATTAGATTTTGTAGGACGTCTTGAATAAGACAATTGTTGTTGCATTATGGTTAAAGTTTGAGCAACTATATATGAAGAAGACTCTCACTAGCAATTGACATTTGAAGCAATGACTTTACTTGCATATGTTGATGAAAAGTATTTCTATTGAAGAACATCCGACGACATTCAATGAAATAGTTTCAAATTTGATGACTATGAGATGTAAGTATGATGAGGAGGGTTTTTTTGTTGATACTAATGTGCTTGTTTGCTAACTTCATATGATACTTTTAGATATTACTTTGTATAGCTATGATATTTTAAATCTGAGAGAAATTTATAGTGCCTTATTATGACAAGATAAGATGAAACAAACTGTTACTAAATTCGAATCTCGAGAAGAGAGATTTGTCGTTCGTGGTAGAACAAAAAATTTGACAACAATGACGGTGATGATATTCAGGGTTTGAGGGGCAAAACAAAGTCAATGAACGGCAATAAAACCTGCTACTTTTCTTAGGTTAAGGGGCTCATTGAGGCTAAATGACGTAAATTTTAAAATGCAATTAAGAGAGCGGTTTATAAGGGAAAACAACCAAAGATGACTTGTGAAGTTATCGTTGCAGAAGAAGAAGCCCATGGTTATGGATTAGTTATGTCTCAAGAAAACTCAAAACAAAGCAATGATTAGATTCTGAATTCATCTATTTTATTTCATGTGTTTCATTTGAAATTAGTTTTTAGCATATGAGACTATTTCAAGTTTTATCTTTATGGTTAATAACACATGTTGTAAAATAGCAAGTATTGGTACAATCAGTTGTTAGGTCACGAGATAATGTTCGACATGCTTTTCGCTTTAAAGAAGAATAAGATCTCTTTTAATACTCTTGATTTGAAAGTGTATAAATACAGTGTTGTAGGTGGAGTTGTGAATTTCAGTAGGGGGTGCACTTACAATGTTAAAAGAACACAAAAGATTGTTATGTTTGTTAACTCACATTCTAAAATTATGGGTAATAAATTTGTTATATCGTTTAAGGGTTATTTTAGAATACTTAGAACAAGACATTTTTTCAAGTGAATTTTAAATTGGAGTGTAAGTTTATATGAGCTCATATGTCAACCTAGCTTAGATTTTAAGGTGATATCGTCACCACATCATCACTAATTTCAGTTTCACGTGAGAAATTTATTGTTAAAAGTCGATCAAGGAGGAAGGTTAAACTTTTACGACGATATTATGAAACTAATTCAGTGGGTTATTACTAAAAGTCAATTAAGGAGGAAGGTCAAAATTAAATTAAAAAAAGTCGAATGAGATAGAAATCGGACTAAAACACTTCAATAAATGGAAATTGTAATAAATGCATGTTGTATGTGAGAAATAAATTAGCAATTATGTTTGTCCAAAACAATAATTCAAAATATAATTAGCACTTGCTAACATTTTCATCGGTTCTTCAGCCTCAGCCATTGACGAAGTAGGGAAAGTGGTTGGTAGTGGGCGGCCACCCTGAAAAGATGGTACAAGTACTTTTGAATTCTATAACTTCTTCTCTTGCTTTCTATTTCAAACGAGACTTACTTAATTCCAAGTAGATCTTTATTTAAATATTAATTTTAACAATAGAAAAGTACCCTTGTCAAACACGATGACAGAGACTAAACCAATACATTTATTGATTGGAGCAAATAGCTCCATTCGACTACTTCAAACTCAAATTCTACAAGTAATCATTCTATCGCTAATATAATTGTGTGAGCATAAAAGGAGAAGAATGTGTCTACGAGAGGGGAAAACCATTTTCTACAAATTCAAAAAGTCTTGTTTTATAGGTGATTCTCGTCAATAAAAGGAAAATTGTGATAATATTTTAGTCACATTTTTCACTTCTATTTGGATTGCTCTCGGAGAGGAAAAAATACTTTTATTCTATGAACCAAAACAATATTAATTGTCGATGATTGTTTAATAAAGGGTAATTGACAAAAAGAATTTTAATTATAAGATCATTAACAAATTCATATTTAAATTATGTTTTGTTAATAAGATAACCCTTAGCGAGTTTTTACTCTTGATGAGCAGGCGAAATTTTGAAAACGCAGCCTCTTGAAGAACAAAAGAAACGAGCTGAGTCCACACTTAAATAATAAGCTCTCGCTTCAGAAAATAAAAAAATAAAGGGAACTCGCACTTAAACAGCGAGTTCCCACTTCAGAGACCAAAAAACAAGCTAGAACTCGCCTTAACAGTTGGCTCCCAATCCCTAGAACAAAAAAACGAGTGCGATAATTGAACCTTCTTCAGCTTCTTTTTTAAGTGGGTGTTCCAATAATTTTTTTATACCATTAGTTGTTATTGTTATTTGTGTGGGGTCCCTCCTTAATGATGAGGGACCCACATCATTTAATAAAGAAAAAAATTTCAATTTTACTTCTGCACGTCATAAATTAAATGCAGAAGAAAAATTGAAACTTTATTCTGAGTGATGTGTGATGTTTTGTCTTTTTATGAAAAATATTTTAGAATTCTTGAGGAAAGAAAAATCTTCTGAAAAGAAGTGAATTCTTCTATCCAAGAGAGAACAAGAAAATCACTTCTGAGAAGAGAGAGAGAAATAGTGTGAATTATTTTAGAAGGAGAGAAAAGAAAGTGTGAGAGAAAAATAGGTATGGTGCTTTTGAGCACATTGAAAGTTATAAAAGTGGTGATTTCTCTTAGTGAATATTTTTTAGATTATTTAATATGTAGAAAAATATTATAAATCCTATTTTTCATAATGACATCTTTCTGGACTCGATCCCTGTAGTTTTTTCTCGATTTGGGTTTCTACGTAAAATTCTCGGTGTTGATTTTGTCCATTATTTCTCTTACTTCTTGGCCGTTATAATCTTACGGTGTGGAAAAATATTCCTAGTATTTTTCGGATTGCATCTGTTATCGTTTCTCGTAACGCTTGCGGTGATATTATTGTCATAATTTCTATCAAATTTCGTTGTTATTTTTCCCAACATTTTGAGGAGAGTAAGAAGTGGACGCTCATCTGCATTTTCAGCAAACTTTAGTTGAAGAGAAATACCTTGTTGCGCAGTGAAGTTTGAAAATGGTGAGAGAGAGAGAGAGAGAAAGAGAACTACTTGTTACCCATTGAAGATGAATAATCATGGGAAGTGAAGTTTGCTCTTTTAAAATCCTGGTCTAAGATAGTTAGTCCATCTCAGTCTGCAACTTTTGCTGCATCTAACAACCCTTCAAAGAAAAACAATTCTATGAATCACAATCAGCTCCCAACCTTCAAGAAAAACAAACTTGTCTCCAATAATTCCAACTGAAAAGCAAAAAAAAAAACAAGAAGAGGAAACTAGTGTTGGTAGGAACTGATCTCCAATTTCCAGTGGGCTCCCACCGTTTTAAGCGCGGGATCTCTCTTGTTTTTCTGTTCTCTAGAACAGGATTTCTCTCAAAAATTGAAAACTTATATTTTTTTGAATGAACTCTCATATTTAAAAGTTATTAATGAAAAATTAGATAACATTGGTGGTGGAGAGAGTAATTTTATTAATCAATATAGTTTAAAAGTGAATTTGTTATTTCTGGGTTAAAGTTTATTTTTTAACCTAACTTTTAAACCCACAGAGTTAATGGGACTGCGTGTATCTACAAGCTTTTATTTATAAAACCAATGTCATCAGCATCCGGCAGTGGACAGAGACACGAGGGAGAGAGAGTTTCCCACTTCCATCCGCAACATTCCGACCACTAAAGGTTAATTACATTTGTCATCACGTCTGACAGGACCAACTAAACAATTATTAATACCTTCTGGCTTCCTATTTCTAAATCGTTGAACAAAGAAAAAAGGACAGAAGAAAACAATTTAAAACCAAAGACAAACAGCAAAAAGAACTGTTCTTCCCAATGATCACCGTCCCCACGGCCTGGTTTTAAATTCCATCACAGGCCAACACAATTTCTGGAAGTGGTAATTCCTCCGTCTACAACGAGATTATGTCCACTTACATACTTTGATTCATCGCTGGCAAGATAAAGGGCAGCCTCTGCGATGTCTTTAGCCCTTAAAGTCGGACCTTTCAAGTTGGCCAGCCCTCTCACAAACTCCTCCATTTTCTCGACTTCTTCTTGGCGAGGCAGTCCAAAGCTCATGCATCCATCTTCTTCGTCGCCAGTTCTCCATGCGTCCACAAGCATCGTCGTGGCTACCCCAAATGGAGAAATACAGTTTACCCTAATCCCATATCGTCCTAGCTCGCAAGCTGTGTTCTTTGTGAGCCCAACAATGGCGTGCTTTGAAGCGGTGTAGGCGTGCGGCCCTAGCCCTCCTAGCACGCCTGCAACGCTAGCCGTGGAAATGATGCACCCACACCCTCTCGGAATCATTACTCGAGCTGCGTGCTTCATCCCCAACGCCACTCCTTTTACATTCACTCGCATTACGAGATCGAACTCGTTCGGATCGAAATCAACTATGCTTTTGTGCTTCGATTGGTTACCCAAAACCCCTGCATTGTTGAAAAGAATGTCAAGCTGACCATGTCGATTTATGGTCGAATCGACCAACTTTTTGACGTCTTCTTCTAAGCTGACGTTGCAGTGTACGAAGGTCACAGAAGGTGCTAAGGAAGCGGCAAGAGCAGCGCTATGGCAGTCCTCAACGTCTGCGATTATTACTTTTGCACCGTGTTTGGCAAAAAGCCTGACTGTCGCCTCTCCAATGCCTCTAGCACCCCCTGTTACAATTGCAATTTTCCCCTCCAATCTGCACAATAATTGGCGACAGATAAGGAAGAGAAATTCAAGTATACCTTAAGGAAAGAGTAGATGTACCTTCTAGGAGAGGAAGGATTATTCTCTTTCCCCAAGAGATGAATACCGTGAAGAGTTTTCTCAGTCATTTCTTGAGCAGGCATGGTTGATCAATCTTGTTCACACCCTAATCAGAGAGAGGAGAGGGAGATGGAGAGGGAGAGAGAGCGAGAGCGAGAGATTACAACAAAGATACCAGAAGACGTGCATTTGGAAGAAACAACAGAGTTTATAGGAAGTAGAGGAGAGAAAGTAAGCAGGGGGAGGTAGTTCATTAGGTGGGGTCAATCTCTATTTCATGGCAGCTTCTTTCTATAATCGCCTAAGTCATCGCCTCGCAGCCTCTCAGCAAACTGGTCATTTCGATGCATTTGACGTATCCTATTTTGCCAATTAAAAAGAGAAACAAATCTCCGAAGATTTTTGAGGCAATCTCCTTCTTGCTTAAAAATCGAGTCAACGCCTCACTCTTCAATAATTATTCAGAAAACAAATATTGTATTTATTTCATAACCTTCAATAGCTTATCTTAGATTCACACAATCCTGGAAGGTGGCGATTGACAATTGACACGTGACTCTCATCAAATTATTCTTCAATCTAAGCTTAAGCAAGAAGGATCCAGCAGAGCTAACATTTTCCTTTTTTCTCCTATTTATTACATGTTTCCGTAGATTTTGTTTCCTATTATACAAGAATAAAGCTACATGTAACACTCAAACTAACTGATAAATAATATCATACCTAAAGTACTTTGTGCCTCCATAATTGTAAAGATAGGTTTATCATCTAATTCAATCTCTAATTTCTACTTTGATTGATGTAATGATTAAGATTGTTCGTAAATAGTTAAAATAATACATTAATTATATCAATTAATGTAAAATTAAATAATAAACTTAATATTACACTCTTGACCTTACCCTTATTTGAAACTGTCAAAGGTCAGAAAAATTAATAAAGTTTAATCACCGAAAGAAACCAAAAAAAAACTTTGTATAATTAATATCTTATTTTATGCTAATTATTGGTCGTTAGTGCCACCACACTAATAATGTCCTGACTACTAATTATATAATTATCAGCAGAAACCCTGAGGGGACTTCCTGGGGCATCAGAACTTCAACCCTCGAGAAAACAAAGCAAACATCTTCAGCATCGGCTGGGCCATTGTGTCCACTTGAGTAGCAAGTCCTTCATAAATTACCCAAGCTTTATTCCCATCATATGACGTTATTCAAATAATATTTCTATAATTCTTACGTGACTCCCCATTTTCTTTGGAAACAGCTCACGTTCGTAAATTAGCCAATTATGAAGAGAGATATGGGCCATGACAATCAAATACAAGGGTTTTCAATGTTTCTACTTTGTTTAGTTTAATTAAGGAGATAATTAGTGGAAACTAAGTGGTTTTCCTTTCTAATAGTTGAGCTTCTGTCTTATATTTTAGTAATTGACCATTATAATAAGCATAAAAGGGAAAAAAACCTCCAAAAAAATGATGAATATACGGTGAGCACTTGCTTATGTTTCATTTTGTACGTAGAATTATAATATTATCTTGTATTTTCCTACATTGCAGGAAAGAAAAAGGCCAAATCTATAGCATGTGATCAATGAAAAAGTTCTGTTTATGTGACTGTGAGGGGCCTAGCTAAAACTCCATAACCTCAAATTCATCTGTAGTACCTGTGAGGCCAGGGAAAGCATAGCGTTGTTTTAGGTTTTGATACGTGTCCAGTTAACCATGCAGACGATCTTAGTCTCTTTTTTTTTTGTCTGAAATGGTACTTACAAGCTTCGGTGAATAATCTTTTTTCTGGCAGGATTTTTTTTTTTCTGGGACTCAACCTCACAGAAAACGTGAACACATTGTCGAAGTTGCTCCTGAAAAATATGGTTAAGGAGCTTGGAACTTTGCATGCGCACTGCCAATAATTGACACAAAATCTCCAGGAACTTTCCTTCGGACAGGAGTAGCAAAATGGATATTGTTCCCTATTTGATAGTGGAAGACTTTAACCAAAATGACCTTGGACCACGAAGAATAGGCAGAAGTCCGTATAGCGATCAAATAAAAATAAAATATTGCAAAAACTTAACTAATCAAATGACATGATGTGTAAGAAATAAATGTCAAACACACAATGAATAGTACAGACCAAAGAAAGAAATTAATATACAGCTAAAGAGTTCTTCACCACCACAAAATATAACACTCGAAGTAAAGAAGATGACGAAGACAAGGATCCACTTGTCAACGAACAACCGCAACATCAGTCTCCACGATCCTAACTTAAAATTAGAGGGAGAACTTTGGGGCGAGCGACTATCTCCGCACTTTAATGCATATTTAAAACTCATTTATCATTTTCATTCAAAACCATGAATTGTTTATAAGAAATAGTGTATGGATTTACGTTCAAAAACGTTTCCCATTTTTTTTTCAAAATAAACTTCAAGAGCCATAGATTTTCAAATTATTAAATCATCGTCACCATTTAAAAGAAAAAACATGCTCCAAAAGCCATGGGTGAGACTGATTTGAAAACATTACTATATACATAGATAATTATACATAAAGTAAACCTCCATCATTTCATTATAAAAACAGTCCCAGTAAAAAAGAATAGTCACACAAGAACCACCTCCGACACAAACCACATAAAGACAATGATCCAAAAACTCAACAACACCTCATGAGACAAAAGAAAACCGGAACGGCGATCCGTAGATCTAGCATGTCACCTACTGGTCAGCAACTAAAAGTCTGCCACGACACCACTAATACCACGCTGAAAGAGTGGTCGACGAACCAAGCTCCGAGTCGACACTACCCTATGTGAACCAATACACTAGCTAGGTTTCGAGTATATTGGGTCCCCAAAGAGCGCATCATTACCGCCTATCACCCTTTACGCAAGTATAAACAAACAACCCTCACTGATCAGGAAATATATATCCCTCAACACTGGTTCCCTTAGTTGTTCATACAACCAAAAAATATCGAAGATCGATAAAAAGACTCAATCAGCCCTGAAACTGCATTTAATCTAACTTTAGTTATTTTAGTTGCTCAGTCACTACAGCTCATAACAATTATGGTCATATACCAAGATGGCTCATCCAGCCTAAATAAAAAACAATCCATCAAGCATGCATATGTATCAGTCTAATATGAAATATCATGCACATAAAAATTTAAACGTGTAAAATATATGTACTCATACATAAAAATCTGACATGCCGTCAATCAGATTGTATTAGAGTTTTTCATAGGTGTTAATCCACTAAAATAGGTTTTGAAAACTTGTAATGCAACTTAAAACAATAAAGTATAGAAACTCTTACTTCAATAATGACAACAGATTACCGACTATATAGAAGCCATGGCTATAAAAATGCATCAAAAACAAGAACATCGTCAAAACTTACAACCAATCCGGCATAAGAAATTCCTACGCAACATGAGATGACAAGAAGGGACTTCTAAACCAGGCCTAGGAATCCTAACTAGGAACGAATGATGATTCACTAAACAATTGGTTGATTCACACATACGACATCAAAAAAACTCAAAGTTTCAATTATGCTCGAACGACCTTCAAAGCTTCTTAAAATTTTTTATAAATCTTAAATTTATCTAATAACGACACTATCCAACCTAACTTGGAAATATCTAACTTTAACATTTAATAATAAAGTTTAGAGTCTCACCTCGATTTAAATGAAAACCAATTGGGAAAGAATTTCAACAAACGGAGACCATCATCGCATTAAAAGTGAAAAAAACAGTTAAAGACAAGTCTGCAGGTCAATGTCACGTTAGCACACTTGCGACGGCGACCTTTCTCGACAACGACAACTTTTTCCAGCGACATTGACTTTTCTAGTCACAGCAAACAGTGTCATATGATAACTAAACTAGTCATATTTTAAAGCTCTCAAGCTTCTGAATCTAATGGTGGCGTTGGTTTTCCAAAATGATGCATAGATCGGGCAAAAAATGCTTTTAAAGTGGCAGCCGTGATTTTCGAGCGAGGCTATGATGACCACTTCTCACCACTGATTCAAATGGTCTTTATGTCTAAATAATTTTCCTCGATGAGAGCTTTCTAATGAGAGGTCAGGATCAACGTTGGCGAGCGTTTGAAGTTTCAGCAAAATTTTTCCGCCAACCATATTCGACAACTCCATTCTCCTAACGGCCCAACCAAAATTGAAGAAAACTCTACCCAATGAAGATTGCAGCGCGATCTATCAATTTGTGGTAACACCTCCATTTGAGGTAACACCTCCATTTGAGGCTACTCTAGCAAACCCTAAAAGTGACTGCCAAAGATTGCAAAAGTTGCGGTGGAAAAAAAGAGAGGAACAAGAAAATCGAGTGAAGAGTTTTAAAAAAATAATTTAAAATAATAATAATAATAAATACATATTATTTTAATTAATTACTTTAACTTTTCAATAATTATGTATATATAATTTTTGTGTGTGTGTGTGACCACTTATTTATCATCCCACAACCAACCCGAAGGAAAGTCCAACATTCAAATTGAGGGAAGGAAAAAGTCAACATTAACTCGTTTTACTCAAAACAATGAACACTAGCACGCAGAACATAAATTCACAGTCTTAATGCCAAAAAATCATTTTCAGGATTTCTCCTATAATTTTCTCTTCATAAGAGATTTTAATTTTTGTTTAAGTCTTCTTACATGGTGATGTATGCATTTTGTAGATTTCTCATATAGATTTAGAGTTTAACAACTTAGTCACAATATTCTTAATTTCTTTTCGTTTGTCATACATATGTTCCAAGATTAGTTGGAGACTTTGAACGTATATACTTTATGTTTAAAGTATTTTTTATGTAATTAGGCCTTCATCGAGAATCTTTTACTTTTTTAAGATATTAAGTTATCTTGGTTTATGTTAAAAAAATTAAATCTTTTGAACAATATTTATTTTACATTTACTTTAGTCAATGCAATTAGCCATAATTAAGTAAACATATGCAATGAAACATTGTTGTCTCGTAGTATCACCAAAATTACTCCTTTTTAAAAAGTGCTAACATTCAAATAACAAATATGCACTCTTGACTAAATTATATTGTCTAATCTTTTGAAATAGTTTTTGTTTCAATGGCCAAAAGTTATGTAAACTTTCCAAATATAATCCTCGTTCGATTTGGCACTATTCTCGACAATTTTTATGAAACTATGGTGGCGTGCTTCAACTCAATATCAAAATCCAAGCACTAATTCTTCTCAACTGTGCAATGAAAACATACAAAAAATCCTCATATTCCAACATGCTTAAATCCCACAAAGTAACTCCAAAATATGTGAAATTTTAACAGGAGCTTAGCTGACATGTGGAGGAAATACCCTCAAAATTTCAAAGGTCAACTCATGGTGGTTGAAAAGCTATGGTTGATTAACTGCTTGCTGTCAGATGAGGGAACAATAAGCACATCTCGGGTTTGGCTTTCCTTTTGGAAGAAGGCACTCCAACTAGCACAAATGATGTTGATTACAACCTTGCTGGGGAGTATCCATGCTAATGAAGGGATGATAAAGGTTGCAAAAGGTATATCCACTTTGGTTCACAAAATGGAAGCACAAAGTTCACTTTCGCTCTCAGATATTACTCTCCGAGGAGAAGAAATGAAGAAGATTCAATGAGCTTAAAATGGTAATGCAAAATATCATTCAAAAAATGCTGAAATGAGGCCAAGAAGATGACATTACCACATCTCCTTCTTACAAAATTAGAATTGTCAACTAGTGAAAGAAGAGCTCCAAAGTGTGAGTGTGCTTGGCCACATGGCTAGCCAAGCACACTCTTGCTTAGTCATTTTGGGCAATGTTTTCTCGCTCTCTAAGGGCCACTATCAAGTGGTTCTGATATGCCTCATAGACCATTAGCACGATCCCAAACTAAGGCACTTGCTACCTCTATCCTTTTTACTAACAAATCTACTTCTTTTGCAGGTGAAAGCTTGGAATGGATGCAACTTTTGGAAAGCTTGGAATGGGAGGCAAATTCCTTTAATATGATGAAACCAACGCACGTTCTATCTTGGACCATATTAAAAGAAAACACTCGAGTACCAACTGGATTAGTAGAAGCGAGAATTTGTCTTCCCGGTGACAAATTTATGTAATTTATTTTTCCGTTGGTTTCTTTTTAGGCAACCATTAGTCTTTCTTACATTAGTCTTACTTTCTCACAAAAGTATGCTTAGATGAATGCTAGGAATATTAGTTGAGATGGAAAATGGTTCATCAAGGAGGCCTCTTTGTTGCTCACGCTAGAAGAAGCTACGGCTCTTCACTTATGGCCATGTATACACTTAAAGATAAGGCCCTAAATCAAAGATGAATTACACGAAATGGATCACAATTGAAGAGTCCACCATACAGCCTTTTAAGCTGAAAGTGAAGCACATAATTGGATCATAATTGAAGAAGAAGGTGCAGCCCATCCTTTTTTTCTTCCAACTTATGTTCCTCCCTTGTCATTTTGAATTTCGGCTTCTTTTACAAAACAAGACTAGCTTCCTTGTAAGGAAACAATTTCCTTACAAGGAGCTCATCCTAGCGCTTAAAAAACAAGTATCTGCAGCCATCAATGCTTCAAGATCAAACCCTTTGATCTTCCATTGCCGCGCATCAATGACATGTCATCACCACGCTCCTCCTTGATTAGATATTTTCCTTTGTTACCTAGGTGATTATAACGACCCCTTTTCCCAGTAGAATATTGTCTGCTTTGAGGATTGGGTAGTAGCCTAATATCCTCCTCTCATGAATTTGTTTGGTGAGTACTTCTTAGTCGGTCACCAAATATGGTACTACTCTCCTTGTACCACTTTTAACTTTGGAGTTCTTATGGAATCCGATGCATATTGTACTCTAAAACGCGTCTTACTATCTTGGTAGGGTTTCCTTACATATGTTTCATTTCCATGTACCTCCCCAAAGTGATATGGGATTGTGACGACACCTCTTTTACGGCCCAAGATTTGCCTATACTCAAGTCTAGGATTTGCCTACACTCGGTTTAGGTCCTGAACTTTGCCCCACACCCGTGCTCATACGTACACATTTGAGTCGTCACAGTGATATTTAAGCATACTTTTCAGTCATTGTATTCAGTTTTTTTTCAATCAAAATTCAGAGTATTTTGTTTCTCTCGCCAAAGAGTTTAGACTTTTAAAGTACATTACCCTCGGGGTGTACAATCGAGTATAATTAGCTTCCATCGTCTCCAAGTCCACAGTTACTTAGAGACCTTCATTCACTACCTTATCTCTCCACTCCCTCTAAGGGTTGGAAAACAGTAAATAAGTAGACAAACTCGTCTCTCGCGTTGTTGCAATTCTTCTAAAGGAGATCTGCATCATCCGAAAACGAACTCATTGTTTTTTGGATCAACAAAGAGGTTTTTCGTTTATAATTCTTAAATTCCATCTCTTTTTGGTATATTACCATGTTATGTTCCTCTTCTTTTCAAAATACATCCTTATTCCTTCCATAATATATTTAGCTCATACATGCCACAAACACAAAATAAACTAAGGTTTAAACTCGGTTACATCATTTGTCACAAGGAAGAAAAATTCCTTATTCCTTGATTGGTGTGATCGAGGGGTGCTCCCATGTAACCTGGTAAAGTTCTTGGACCATGCAAATTCACAATCGTGTGCCATCGTTCGTGTCATTGTTGAGTGCATTGCACCAGAATATCTCTGCACCAGTTAGTCGTCATAGAAAACCAAAAACTTTGATGCGTACGTGTAATATTTGTCATTTTCTATTCTTGATTTTTCCCTAGTAAATACTTAACGTTATTCAAGGTCAACTTGTTTCGTGTTGACTTGAGTTTTCTTGTTTCTTAAGCATTTGGGCATGTGTAAATTTTTGATCAAATTGGTCGAATCTTTGGTTTTCATGTTCAGCATAGTGGAATTTTGAAATCTTACACCGATGACATCAATATTTTGTCTTTAGGTTATTAGTGAGAAATTCCTAAAACACTTGAGCTTTTAGTGAATTTTATAAATTTTCTTTGAGGTTGAGTTCGAAAAAATTTGGTTAGGTGAATAAAGTTTTGCAGTTGAATTCTCGTTTAAGGTTTAGAATCTTTCTCGTTTGAATTTGAGAAATTTTGATCGAGATTTTAAATTGTTAGAAAGTCGAGATTTGATGGTTTACTTAATACGTAGAATGTAATAAATTATACTATATTTTATAAATTAATTTTATTTTTTTTTAATTTTTTAATTTTTTTATTAGGGAGGAATGACTCTTCCCTTCCTTATTGTGCATGGCCAAGAGGATGAAGAATCAACTGCAGTTATGTCTAGTAGACTGTTGTTTTGTCTTAGTCGATCCCTATAGTGTCTAATGGATCTCTCAATTGCCATGGTCGGCCTCTATGGTGTTCGATTGACTGCTATGTTGTTCTAATTAATCATTTGGGATTTTACGAAGGATTTTGTCATAGTCTCTTGGTTGGCATTCTTCTTGGTATTGACATAGGATCCACCTATGACCTATCTTAGTATATTGGTTAGGGTTTGAACGTCGTCCTTTGTCGGTTAGGGTTCTAATCAATATTTATTTCCTTTGAATCTTTTGTGTTCTGATTTGGGCTTTGATGTCAATTGATTATAGGTTTCGACAATGTCCCAGTTCTTGATTGCATTATCTGATTCTGCTAGCTGTTTGGATTGTTGATAAGGGTTGTGGTTGCCATTGTGGTAGGGGTTTCTATATTGTGTTGTTTTCAATTGCATTGCATGATTTAAAAATAAAAATAAACTTATTTTGGTGAATTGAGCTTGATCACCCTAACTAAGTCTGATCACCAGCACGTTAGATTTTTACGTATATGTACGTAACTGTTTTAATTTCAAGTGCATGGTGTTTCATTCTATTTGGTTATAACAATGTTCCCAATTGGTTATTTCTCTGTTTGGTTGGATGAACCTTTGTTGGGTCGGACTCTGTTTGTTTAGGGATGCCCCGATCGGGCAACCAGAATAACTGATGTTAGACTTGATGTTTCTTTGGTCAAAGCAAGCCTTTTGATATCTATTTTTGGTTGTTTTGGTTATATCAGAGTGAGCAACCCAAGGAAGCATAATCAGATTTGTATACACCTTTTGTTTTGTGAAGGTTTCTTGTTTATACGTCGCGAAATGGGTAATGAGGCAATGATGACGTGCTACTTGGATTTCAAATTCCTAAACCTGACTGATGTTTTTATGAGATATGTGGGTGGTGTCACGATGTAGCTACTTGCCGATAACCAGTGGACGTTATGTGGTTGGTGTCGTCACTAACTGATTTCCCAGCCACTCTTTGATTAACGGTTTGTACCATCGTTGAGTTACTCATATTTAGTTCAGGTGACATGATTGGATCTTCATATCACTATCACTTGTCAGCTTCTTTTCTAGCTCATAAGGTGCGATTGTATCTATGGTTCACCACCTTTCTATAATAGTGTGTCGGAGAAATCTTTGAGTGACCCTCCTTTTTCATTGAAATTATTTTCAAACAAAAACGATGACAGCTTAGTTTACTTATAGCTACTTATGTAATTGTCACCACCCAGAAGCTAGCCAAATAGAACGCCTAGTCGAGCAACCCGATTCTTATAGAGGACCCGATCACCCAACCCAAAGTTTGGTTCAATATGGAAGACTTATTAATCAAAAGCTAAGATTTACACAGTGATTACAGATATAATAGTATGATAAAATAAAAGCATATTGATATACTCTAAACATTCAAATTCAAATTCAATTAATTTAATCTTATACAAACCCAAATATAAGATAAGCATCACCATAAATTCAAGCAAACACTCAACAAGTAAAGTAAATAAAGGAAATAGCTTCTGCACTCTAGTCATTCATTGTTCTTTGTTCTTTCATGGAAAAGGGAGGTAGTCATTTGGGATGAGTAAGTAATTCAGTTCGAATGCTATATTAAATATATGTAAAACTTCTGTTACCTTTTTTTTCAAAACATGACGTGATATCAAAATGGTTTTCAAACATTGTCTCTTGAAAACTCATTTTCAATGTTTTACCAAAAAAGGATCCAAAAGCCACAAATAAGACATTAAGTTAAACCTTTTGTCGCATATATAGATGACTATACAAAAATACAATATCATCGTAATTATCTTATAAAAAATCTCCTCACAGAAAAAGAAGGTCACTCAAGGACCCTTCTGCCACTTAAACATAGAAAGGCAACGACTAATGTCTAACAATATTTCATGAGTCAGAAAGAAAAATCAATCAATGTGCGATCTGAAGATTCAACCCCATTACCTGGGTTGTCGGTGAAAAATGTCATCTACAAAGCAACTCGTATGAACAATAATAAACAAATAATAATATCTTGATAAGGTTTTGGGATTTAAAACCCAAAAAGTTTGTCATCGCCACCCTATTACCCATTTCATAACATCAAACATGACAACTTTTTCGTAGCAAAAAGAGTACTAGGATATCATACTGATACTTTGACACTGAGATCGTCCAAAGTATCACGAGGATTTATCCTCTATCACAACAATAATGAAACCATACATCAATGATAAATGTGTAAATCGTACATATATACACCTAAAAGGCAGAAGTGTTTGCACCTAGACCCCGTCAAGTTTTAATGGGTGATAGCTAGAATAGGATTTTCATAAAAACCATACAAATAATATTAAACCCTTACCTTTATGCCAAGTGCTTCTTCTTCTAATTGGAGGTGCAACCTCAGCAACTGACTTAAAATCCAAAAAGTCCTCTAAACCTAAAATAATATAAAGATTATGATTCTTAATACTAAGGTAATACACAAGGATGAGTTCTAAATTGGGTCTAGGAACCTACTTTACAACACAATAAATTTTCTTTAATTAAAAACTGTATAGTCGACACTTTGAGAGGGATTGGTCTACCCTCATAAGTGAGGGTCTAACCACCGGTCGACACTTAGAACAATTGAGTTTCGCTGCGATTAACACTTTTTCCTATTAATCGATACTTCATTACTCTCAAGTTAAATCAATAAATGGTCTAACGGTTGACACTTCCTTCTGAAGTGTCGACACCATTTACAAAACAACATGTGTGCGCTCGACACTTCTTTTAAGCGGTCGATACCTTCAACTCTCTGTTTCCAGCAAGGTTTGAAGTGTCGACCAACCATTCATAATGGTCGACACTTGGGCGATTTCTAGCTACAGGAAGTCGCCAAAATCTCGTTGTTTCTCACTTCCAATCGACGAGATGACTAATATAAAATCTAATCCAACTCAAATAAACCAAAAATAACTCACGAATTTGAGTTTTCAAGGTCAAATTTGGTTTACACAAAAGTCAAATCTTTAAAAACAAAGGGAGAATGACTTACCCTCAAAGTTTTCTTTCACAAATGTTGATGCCCGGAGTCCCTAGATCATGATTCTAGCCTTGGATTCTAACGACTCACACAAAATGGAATTGCCTTGGAACCTCAACAGCTGGCTTATAATCCTAAAAGTCGTCTGAGCCTAAAACAAAATCAGCACTATCATTATCCCACTTAATACTAAGGGAAGACGCAATGATGGATCCTAAATTGGATCTAAGATTCTACTGCAGAACACTAAATTTTATTTAATTAAAAATCGTGTAGTTGACACTTTGAGAGGGATCGGTCAACACTAATAAGTGGTGGTCCACTCATCGGTCGACACTTTCTTCTATCAGTTAACACCTCATATTTCTCGAATTAAATTATTAAATGACCTATCGGTCGACACTTCCTTCTAAAGTGTCGACCTTTTTTTTGCAAAATAACAGTTGTGCACTCGAGAGATCCCTTAAACGATCGATGTCTTCAACTCTATGTTTTCAACACGGTTTGAAGTGTTAACTGACCATTCATAGTGGTCGACACTAGGGCGATTTCTAGCAACAAGAAGTTACAAAAATCTCTCTCCCTTGCCGTCTCTCACCTCTAATTGACAAAATGACTAATATAAAACCTAAGTTTATTCAAATAGACAAAAAAATAACTTACATAGTTGAGATTTCAAGGTTGAATTCAGTTTCCACAAAACCAAAATTTTTAAACACAAAATGACAAAGGAATAACACTTACCCTCAAAGTTTTTTTTCACAAATGTTGATGACTGGAGTTTTTAGAACACAATTCT
Organism: Begonia peltatifolia; assembly: GCA_022433055.1. Taxonomy (NCBI): domain Eukaryota; kingdom Viridiplantae; phylum Streptophyta; class Magnoliopsida; order Cucurbitales; family Begoniaceae; genus Begonia; species Begonia peltatifolia. The sequence goes on along the minus strand of CM039520.1, from coordinate 19,227,689 downwards.
AGCCTTGGATTTCAGTAACTCACACAAAACATAATCGCCTAACTTTCTACCTCTCTCTTTACTTTGGCAGTTGTGCACAAATTGGAAACCAAAAAGGTTATCAAATTTCTCATACTTAAATATTTAACACTAACTTGTAACTAATTTACTTAATATACCCGTACTTCATATTACACAAAAATTCTTCATAAAAGTATCGAATTTTACTATACCAATATTTATCAAACCTGCCCCGCACATGGCTTGTTGGACCTGCTTTCAAATGGTAATAAAGATTTAATAATTTGTAAAAAAATTTACTCATGTAGCTTGTTTTGAAATGATGAGAAAATGATTTCAATATAAATCTATGCACTGCATTTTGTATAATTGTTCATGGTTTCAGAAGAAAATAATAAACAAGTTTTACATATGCATTTGATTATAGTATAGAGCTCTTTACTAAGATAGTCAATCACCACAAAGACACCGTCCATTTCCCAAGTTAAGATCGTGGAAGCTGATGTTATTATTGTTACTCGTTAAGGAGTTGGCCTGCTCTCACTTTCTTTTCCTTTTAAATTGAGAATTATTTTTTATCTTCGTGAACTAGTTTTTGTTTATTTATTTTTCTTAATCTTAGTCTGTACAAGTTATGAGTGGTTGTTATTTTATTTAAATGAGGGGAATAATAAGGAAAAGTGAGGTGATTTTATTTTTGCAAGGATATTTATTTTTCATCTAACAAGTTAACAAATTTTGTTTCAAGTGTTGTTTGTCCTCTTTTGCAAAAAAATAAACATGTAAGTCCTTAGGAGTTCCCAAAAAAATTCCTACGTTGAGGAACATTGGCAAGCAAAAAAATTCTCGTACCAAGTACATCAATTTCAAGTTAACTGGAAACATCAAATAGGTTTAATTGGTTAATAAAGTCATTTGGTTTAAATATTACACATATTATTTGTATAAGGTTGATAAATAATATGTCAAAATCGAATAATATAAAAATTTTTTCATTGTTTACTATGTACACAACTTGGTTTATGATAAAAAATTTGGACAGATTTTAATGATTTTAAGGATTATAATTATATTAGATATTATTCACCAATTGATATTATTGATTATTTTAATCCATTAAATCCGTTAAATATTTTGACTTTGTATACTAATAAGTTTACTATTATACATGGAAGGAAAAACGATGAAGGTTTTAGGAAATTTCATGCAATTGTAAGATTTATTTTTGAACCCGAAGATTGGATTTAGAATCATCGATGAGAAAGGATCTCCAACCAATGAAAGAAAAAGTTACAACCGCAAGGAGACAGATCATTCCAAGTTCTAGAGCGTATCAACGACAATGCCTATAAAATTGATCTACTGAATGAATACAATAATGTTAGTGAATTTTTTAATGATAGTAACTTGTCTTTATATGATGTAGTTGATTCAAGTACAAATCTTTTCAAAGAATGAGAGAATGATGTGAACCTAGGTGCCATCATCCTCAAGCTCAATGATCACAACGCATTACAAAATAGAAGACTCAATGACAAGCTTGAGAAGCAAGGAAAGACTCAAAAAAAAGCATAAAAATCATAGTTTGCTCAAAGCAAGCTAAGAGAAAGACCATCAAAACAATAGCAAAGACCAAAAAATATGCCAAGCATGGATGAGAAAATAATGACATGAAGTCATGCAATAGAACATGAGAAAGTGGCATGCAAAAGAAGGTTCCTAATTTGGAGGAAGGGAGAAAATTCTCCACAAGAACCCTTTGCATGATAACGTGCATTGCGCGCCCTAATTTCAAGCAGTGCATGCACACTACACGCGCACCCCGCATGGCAAATCATCTCACCTAGATGACGCAGTGACCACGTGCGTGACATTACATCCCACACACCCCACACGATAACACGACCCACTCAAACGATGCAACGATCGTACGCACGCTATATCACCTCCCTCGTGCCCCACGTTTTCAGATAGCGCACACACAACGAGCACGATCGCAGGCTTGGAGCGGCCCAAAGTGCGCAACTGCGAGCCCAGCACGGCCCAACATGCACACCTAGCGAGCCCCACATGGCCCAATTTTAGTTTTAAGTGTTTTTTTTATATATATTTAATTATATGAGTTAAACTTTGTTGTGGAAAATTTTGATATTAATAAAAATTTAAGTTTTCTTAGAGATTCTTATTTTTGGTTCTTTTTGAAAAACTAGATTTTCATCAAGTATTGACTTAATAAATCATCTTTGATAGTTTTGTTCAGCCAACAGGTGTGGATCGAGTCAAACTCCTCTTTTGATAATTACGGTTTCATGACAAGGCTCGATCGGGCTCTAATTTCTTTGTTTTCTTGAATTACACGACAATTCTATCGTTTATTTCAAATTATTGACAGGTTCCAAATTTTCTTATATCCGATGTTCGCATCAATAATTATAGTTATACATATATGATTTTCATTCATTATATTTAACAGCTTTTATTTTATTTTAGTTTATTCTTAGACTTACTTGTTAAGTTTTGTATTACTTGCAATTCGAATAATTAATATTATGAGAATGAATTAAAATGAACAGTTGAGAATATTAATGTTGATAAAAAGAAATTCATTTCTATATATCCCTTTATACAAGTTCAGTGATCGAACAAATGACAATTCGTAATCGTGATTAATTAATCATATAAGTAAGAATTAATAATAGTTAAAGATAAATATGTAATATAATAGACTAACGGATCATAAATTTATCTCTATTATAAATCTAAATTGAGAATTAATACATATGTAATGACTATATCAAAATACATTTTGAGTAAATATATCTTATAGGTTTAATATTATAATTTTAAATATTTACTGAAGTTACAGCATTTTTAATAATTATATTTAGTAAAGTTACATTATTTTTAATAATTGTATTAGTTAATATAAAAAATTTAAATTAATTAAAGAAAATTATTGAAACTTAAAACTATAAGTTCTTCGGTATCATTATTTAAATAATTGAAAAATGAACAAATGAGATTAAACAATTAATTATTTAATACAATCATATAAAAAAAACACTTGGACGAAAGTTTCCATGATTTACTTTTGTTGAATTGGTTACATGCATGATTTATTGAATAATTGATTATTAGAAAAGTAATAAAATTATTTATCAAATTTGGATTTATGAAATTTTGAGTTTGAGGAGCAGCTTGAGGTCTGGCACTGCGGCTAAAGGCTAGAGTTTCAATCCAAGTCGGCTTCAAACTCAAACTGTTTGGGTCATAGCCCATATTGGATTAAATTTTCATAACGAGTTTTTCTCTTCATTTTCTGATAATATAACAAAACTATTTCTTCTTGAACGGAGAGAGTTATGGTTTCATTATTAAAATGGAGATATTGCAGAGAGTTAATTCATTTTTCGAAAAATTGAGAGACTGTCTTCCGATATTGATTGTCCGGAAAAATTCTAAATAATTAAAAGGATAGTTTCATGTGTTGAATATGCAATCTTATATTATGTGTTCGTACAGTATTTGTCGCGCGAGGTGAAAAAAATTGACGAAAAAATTAAAGAGATTGTTTTCAAAACTCTCGGATTTTGTACTCGAGCAAAGCTCATTACAAAGGTATAATTCATCGATCTATTTTCAATTAGATCTAAATATTAAACATTTTTACGCGCTTGATTATTAACATAATATAACAACCATCCATAATCACACTAAAAACCCAACATGGGGGTCCTCTCGCTAATTCCTGGTAAAGAATAGACATTCATGGTGAAATGACTAAATTCAAATAGGAATTTCTATCGGTGTAGCTAAAATTTTGAAAATTGGTTTAATATTAGAATGTATAGATTTGAAGTGGAAAATATAATCGCTTTTATAAAAATTGATTTCATGAACCATGGATGGTGCAAATATTAAATATAATTGTTACATGGTGTAGCGCAAATGTCATTACAAACTGCAGCGTAATTTCTTTCACAATACCATTCCTATTGTAATTCTCGATTCACATATCTCGAAAGAAATTGATCTCGAAATGGTAAAACATAATGAAACACGAACAAGGATAAATCTAGGTAGTGCAAAATCGTGATTGTTGAAGAAATTTAGAAACTGACTCGAGGAGCAAGCTATGGGTAGATGAAATACAGAACATTTTATTTCCATCTCGATACGACTTGTCAGTATAACTTTCTAGGGTTAAATTCAATTTAAACCCTTAACTATAATTTTTTTTTAATTAACTCTCAACCTAAAAATTTTAGCAACTAAAACCTTAAATTATGTCAAATATGACAAATTAAATCTTGGCGGGGGTCGAAGTGGGAGGCAAAGACAATGCACGTGGAACGGAACTGAGGTCGTATATAGAAAAAATTAGTAGATCAAATCTGGGTAGCACATTGTGTCTACAAACTTACTTGGTGGGCTCTGCCGATAACGAGACGTATGTATTCAAAAGAATGTATATGTGTATGGCTGCTTACAAGACAAGATTGTTGTAGTCTGATAGACTTATTATCTGTTTGGATGGTTGTCGACTTGAATTTGTGAGATTTTTTTGCTGAAAATTGAAGAAAAATGTTAGAATTACAGAAATCAACACGAAAATGATCGAATTTTGGGTTAGAATCGCTGAAAGGTTAAGAGAAAACTGAAATTTTTGGCAACGGAGAGTCAGTCTTTATATAGAGTCAGGGTATGCCCCCCGATGTGAGACTGGTGACCCTCGTTCTCAACATTAATTTCGAAAACAGAGGCTCATCACCCACAGATCGGCCTCTCGATTCAAAAAAGAGGATGAGAACGGAGTCACTACCTTAGATCGACCTCCCGATTTCAAACATCGAAGTTGAATACGGGGGCTAATTTTGGATAATGACCCCGTTCTCAGCAATAGTTTAGAGAATAATTGGTCGATCCGTGGGTGGTGACCCCCCGTTCCATTCCACGTGTGGTCTCCATCTCATACCTCGACCCTCCGATCTCGGCTTCAATATAAGATCGGGGGTGGTGACCCTACCAGGATTTCATTTGTCGTATTTTATATAGTTTAAGGTTTTAGTTGTTAAAAATTTTATTTTGATGGTTAATTAAAAAATTTTATAATTTAAGGATTAAATTGATTTTTCTATCATGTAAGTTGCACCACAAATTTACAAGTTGAAGGGGAAAGTACTTTTAATTTGACAATAACTATTATACGACGTCGTTGGAGCTTCATTCATAAGCCGCCGGCTCAACAGTCAAGACACTATTTTGGGCCAGTGCCGTCCTGTTCGTTTGGCAACGCCTTTTCAAAAACAATGGTCGGCGCTGAACTTCTTTTCTCCGTACGCAAACAAGAACTGCGTTTTGTTTTTGGAAAAGAGAAATAAAATCAAATCCCGATTATATTATTCATTTCTCCCCCAAAATCTCTAAACCCTCTCTGACCTATCAATAGCTGTATGAATTCGTCCTTTTTAAGAGGAAATTGACTGTAAAGAGCCGTTCTTCAGCTCACAATAAACGTATCGCCACTCGCAGTGCCTCAGAATCTCCGAAATACTGAAAACCCACCTCGGTAAATCGAGGTTTCGGTGCGAATTTGGAGCCGTTGAAGTTGGCGGAGATGGAGGGGGAGAGCGGCGAAGGGAAAGAAAGCCAGAAGCGTGTTCCTTTGGCGGAGGTGGTGGCCGATTGCGTTAAGAGGTGGTTCAAGGACTCGCTAAAGGAGGCTAAAGGAGGGGATATCAACATGCAGGTCTTGGTGGGTCAGATGTATTACAGTGGCTATGGAGTTCCTAGGGAAGCTCAGAAGGTTTTAGGATTCTTTTTCTGATTTGTTTTCTGTTTTCTAGGGCTTTGCATTTTGGGTATTCTCTATTCATCTTCTACTACTATGTGTTTTGATTCTGTTAAATTGAAATCACTTCAGAGAGTTCTATGTGAAATTGAAGTTCAACTAGATTACCTTCTCAGTTCTTCCATGAACGGAATGGAGCTTTGGTTTCAATGACTTGGCCTTCTTATGTTCTAAGTGTATCAAAAGATTATCTTTTCAATACAGGGAAGATTCTGGATTACAAAAGCATCGAGGACTCGATCTTCTGTATGGAAAGTTAGTGATAAACATCCAGGTTGTTGACATTTCATTCGTTATTAGGACTATTTTCTTTTCATTGTTACTGATCTTTGTAATTTTCTAGGTTACAATGCCAGTGATTCTGATTCCGATGACTTGAAGGTTGATTCTTGAAAAATGCAAAATGGACCCACTGTGACATCAACATGTTCGGTATTGCTTTCTCACTTTCCTCCACTGTTGCAGTCTCCTATTTTTATTAAGGCAAATGTGATATTAATCCTTGTACTTAGGGGTTGAAGAGAAAGTAGGTATGTAAACTCTTTTTTTAAGCAAGGAATCCTATGAACGGAGAGTCGTTAGTAATTAAGTCTTCCATTGTTAGAAGACTTATAAAAAAAAATTTCGTTGTTGTCACGTGTATTTCTTTATTTGACAATTTTCATAAAGAAACAACTTTGGTTAATTTTGAAACTGACAACAATTTGGAAAACTCAAAATTGCCGAAACCATTGTATCAGGAGTTATTTTTCTCTAGAAATCTCTCAACATAGAAGATCACTCAAAAAAATACATGATTTCTTTTATGGTACCCCTAACGATAGAAACTTAATTACTAATGTTCCTACGTTCAAAAAGTTAGTTTAGAAACTTACTTACCTAAGTTCAAAAGCATGCATCCTCTTCACCTCCAAGTATAAGAACCTTTTTTTACACTTGTTGAGTCATGGAAACCTATATTCCGTTTTGAGTCAGCACCGGGTGGAATTGTGGGTACTTTTTAGATTCTTCCCTTTGTGATACATTTGATGATGTTTTTTGTTGAAATTGCGACACCAAATTCAAGGTTCTGTATTACAGTTGTCTAGTTTTGGAGATATGAATCTTTATTTGAACTTTTTAGCTACCTATTATTAGGAGACTATCTTTGTGGGTGGTGAAACATTGTCCAACTTTTGGCAAACAAAGAAGTTGAGAGACCTTTGAGGTTAATGTTTTTCTGTCAATATTGAGATATTGCTTCCCAAATGGGATTGGAAATGATGAACTCTGCTGTTGGATCAAGTGATTTCTTTCTTTCCATGGATTAGGTTGGGAGTTTTGAGGCTATCAAGTGTAAAATGGGATAATTACTTCTCTTGTCCATTATGGTTGTCCGCTGAAGCATATCTAAATAGTCTGTCAATCTGAGTTCATTTTGGGTTTTTTTGCAGGTTGGTTGCCTGCAATTACTTTGTGCCTACTTCCAAATTTTTTTTCTACCTTTCTCGGTGTTTTAATGGTGTATGCCTATCACTTCACTGTGATATTTTACATCATGTAAAATACTTTCCTACTGGATTTTAATGGGGAAAAAGGGGCTCTGCCTCTTTCACTTATCAAATGCTTATTCAAATGTTATGTTTAATTATAAATTACGGACGAAGCCATTAATTTATGCAGAAAAACTTTATCGGAGAAAATCACTAAGAGATTAGAGAAATTTGTTTCCCCAAAATCGAAGCACCGTGTATATAGTTAGCATATTTCTTTGATATCATCACAAACTCTCGGGTAAAATTGATAATTTTATTTTCCTTTATTTTGTCGTACTTGGAACTTGTTGGCTCGGTCAGGATAGAATTGAATTGAAGTCATCAAACTCTAACAACATAAAAATCATGTAGTCGTATAATTTTTTTTTTCTAATCTTGTTTCTAGCTCTTTAGAAACGGTAATTAAAAATAAAAAATGTTAAGTTTACGTCTAATATGAATTTTTGATGTGTCGTATAGTCATTGATAGATTTAACATGTTACGACGTAAATATTTAAAATAATACGTTGAATGAATCCACGGGTAGATCACATAGACATGGACGTCACTCTTTTAAAAATTAGAGTCGACAATTTAGATCTGAAATGGCGCATCATTTTGTGTATGGATTACAAAAATTGAAAAATGAATATTTATAATTTAATTTTGCATTATAAGATATTATCTTTTATTGATAAAAAATAATAAAATATAATAATCATGGAAATCTTGTTATTGTACTTGAGTAATGCAGTCTCGACTAATATCATTTAACTCGTGGTTCGCGAGGAAGTTTGGATTGAAATTTTTTTATCTTGATTGATTGGGTTCAGCTCGTTTAACTCATTAGATTCGATGAATTGTATTACTTCTTGCTCGATCGACTCATTTTTTGTCTTTAATGCCAAGAACGGAGGATTTAGTGACAAATTCATTCTACGATCACTTCTCCCTGATTAAAATATTAAAGCTAAGTTTGTGTCTGTACTAGTTCTTATACGGGGGCAATGTACATCAATTGCATTGACCTTCTTTTTAATCCGTTAAGTAATGTCTTGGAGTGGGTCTACATAGGACAGGTTGAGGACAACATTTTTTTGCACAAAAGCTCCGTACATAAATAATATTCGAATGATGTTTTGTTATTCTTTGGCCTTGTTTTTGGGTAAATAGTATATTATTCGTTTTACTCGATTTCTAATTCAACTTGCAATTTTTAACCTGAAGTCAAATTTTGACAATCTAGTCTCTTGTGATTTTAACTGTCGAGAAATAGACAAAGATCAAAATCGAATTGAGAATCAGTGAAAGAGTTAAAAATTAGGTTAAAAGTCTGATTGAATAAAAATATGGTACATATGTGTTGGATTTGAAAGATAAATTGACGGCAATATACAAATTACTAACAACTGAAAATTGAATGTGGTTTTTGCCAAAAAAAAAATTTTAAGTATAATCTGTAAATACCCAACAATTAAATTCTAAATTGTACTTTACCATTTTTACGGGTGTTAATTCATTTATGATATGTGAGAAACAATTTAGATTTATTCTTGCTCGATTGATATTGAAGCGTATAGTTTTGCCCGTGTATTTTGGTTTTGCAGTAGCTCTGGACTCAAACAATGAAGAAGCAACGATGCTTGAAGTCAATAAGCGCCAATGAGTTGCAGTTGGATTGGTTTGTGTTAAATTTTCAAGATCTAATCTTTGATTTTTAGCCATACCCGAAAATTCTAAAGACATGACAAAGATGATTTGTAATATGCGAAATGTCTTTCTCTAAAAATGCATCGCATATGTCAAAGGTAGGCATGCATGCATAATGGCAATATCAATGACTAATCGCATTCATCAGAGTTAATTTAACAACTTATTACAACGACAAACATGTTAAACGCCAAAAATAGACAAGCAATACGATGATAATAACGACTCAAATGTCATAATGTAAGTTAATCAATTTAACCTTGCAATATAATGAGATGGTAAACAAGGATTAGGCATTATAAAGATAAGTATGAAACTTAAATTATTCCTAACTTTAATAATTTAACGTCACGAAGAAATTCGATCCGATTAATTTAGTATATAATGACATAATTAATTTACACATTTGTAACACCTACAAAGCATCACTAAAAAATTAATTACATGCTAAAAAATAAACGGTTAAATGCATTTTATGTAAAAATAAATAAATAACGTACTTTGCATGTCAAAGAAGCCAGAATGATCGGCGTGAAGGAGGCAACGGACATGGCGGTCAATGCAAGCTTTTGATTGGTTGGTGAGATTGATTTCTACTCCGAGTGGTTGATGAGCATATTAGGTAGTAACTTAGCGAGCAAAAAACTCTGAGGGATAGGTGAGTAATACAATTATTACATTTTATAACGTGATGATTACGTATCATTCATTCATTTGTAGAATTATTATCGTATAATATAAATATTTAAAATAACATATTATAAAATAAGTGAATTATGTGTAAATATGATATAATTGTGTGAGATTACAGTATAAAAATAAAAAATAAACATAGAATTACCTTAATGAAAATATGTACAGTAGAAATTGAGATTTTGCCGTTGTTCTTTACGGGCAATTCGTTGATATCTAAATTTTTGAGTCACGGGATTTTGTGTAGCAGTTTAATTTCATGTGCTATAGTCTTGTAATTTACGGTCTGAAAATTGAACCGAAAATCATGAGCAAGGCTTTGAGAGGCGCTAACCTCGTATCTTTTAGCATAAAGTCTATTAATTAAATATATAAGAATATGTACATAAATATTAATATTTTCAATTTTCAATTGGATTCGCTATCATGACTTCTTTTTTGAATTTTGAATTTTTATTTTTAAAAAGTTGGTTTAAATGTAAAGTTAGATAATATTAAACAAATTATAATGTGCTATATAATCAGTATCATGATATTTTTATTAGTCACAAGTTATTTTACATTTGTATAAACTATTATATAATTTTAATATAAAAACTATTATTCTTAATTACTACTTCTAATAAGGGGCGTAACAGTAATAAATAAAGTTAAAACGATACTACAATTTAATAAATTTATGAATGCACACAAACACGAGACAACTAATTAAGATTGTGATGCATGTATTAGAATCAAATTGATCGAGAAAGTTCCACTCAATTTACTTATTTGGTTTCAATTATACTAACACATCACAGGGTTACGAAGAAAAGAAAAAGATTAAAATTATGAAGTTATTTATAAATTAGAAATTGAATTTTTTTTAACAAATTTTATCTTTGAATTACATGTAATTTTCTTTGGTCAAGCATAGGATGAGTTGAGAAGATAAAGAAAAGGATAATTACCTCACCCTAGACCCTAAACTATATATTTTTTTAACCAATACCTTAAAATACAAATCCTAAAGTTTCAAACCTTAAACTATCAAAATTTTAACAAATTCAATACTAGCGGACGACTATTCACCGTCTGTTTTCATTTTTTTATCGTGAAATGGATGGACTAGTCAAAACAATGTCCGTTCGTTCTTAGTAACGAACGGACCGTGTGAAAACACCGTCCGGTCGTTGTATTTTTTTTTTTTGCCGTATAGGGTATGCACTCTTAGCGACACCATCTGTCTGTTCTTGACATGATACGTGGCGCTCGACACGTCAGCTCGGATGCACGTTTCGAGGTGTAGACCCCCATTATACGTGCACTGCACGAGGTGGAACCACCATCCGTCCGTTTTCGTTTTACGTGTATTATAAACGGACGCACGTTGCATCACCAGGATTGAAACGGACGGACTCTCGATCATCACGAGACTGTCCGTTGTCCTAAAGCGGACGCACTCGTAGAACTAGAGTGCGTTCATTGTTAAAATTAGGGCACGAATGGAGGGTCACCACCCTCACTTGGTGTGTTCGTTCTCTCGATATTATCAAAAGATAGAACTTTCCCAACGTTCATTTTCACCTTCTCCTTGACGAAACTGACGATTTCTCTCGGAGCTCTTGCAAAGTTTTTGCAGAAAATTGAGCGAAAAACGATTTAGGTTATTGATTTTTTGATTTTGAGTTGTTTCCTTTTGATTTTTATCCAACAATCCTTACAAATCCGAACTTGAGCCCTGACAATTCAAAAATTCCCAAATCACAAAATCCTCGTAAAATTCAGAAAAATCATATGAAAATGGCTGACAAATTAGTTGATGTAGAAGAGTGTGCCGACATGGAGTGGTATCTAGAGGAGGACACTCCCATATACGGTGATATTTAAGCATTCGATCACTTAAAATGTGATTAAAAAATAGAAGTGCATTCAACCTCGCAAACATTAGACGATGAGCTATGAGCACCATTCATGTCAGATGATGACTAGACGAAAAGTATATCAATAAGTGAAGAAATTTCGATGAATTTTTATTTGAGTAAAGAATATAGTTCTTTAAAGGCAATTGAAGACAAAATACGAGAATATGCTTTGAAAAATAGATGTGATATCAAATTCATTAAAAGTGAACTTCGGCGACTCATGACAGAGTGTCAAGTAGGATGTGATTGGCAACTGCATTCTTTGGTAATGCAAAATGAGTTGACATTTCAAATAAAGAGTTACACTAACACTCACAGCTGTGCAAGGACAATTGAAAATCGACACGCTAGTGCAAACTAGGTGGTAAAACATTATTTGGATAAGTTCAAAAGTCATCCTACTTGAAAAATTCCTTCTAATCATCGTCATCGCCTACAATTTGTTGTCATTGGCGTCATCACCTAACATTAGTTGGGCATCGTCGTCATCGCCCGACATCGGTTGGGCATCGTCGTCCTCGACCCCTGTCCAATCCTGGATTATTTGCATCGTAGCTCTCTGGTAGTCTATCATCCCTCTCTGGTAGTTCATGATATCTCTAAGGTAGTCCATCACCTCTCTATAAGACTCTGCATGCCTCAATTCGAGCTGATGGTCTCTGTTTGCTAGAGAATCTATCTCAGCCTTACTAGCCCCCTGGAACGTCAGGACTACCGTGGGTTCCTCAATATGAATATCATTCTGGGAGGTACCCTCATTTGCCCTCAACGTCCAGATCCCGTCTGTTTCAACGAGACCTATCCGAACTAAATGAATTTTGCCAAATACATCACTGGCCCACTGTGATCTCATCTGCTCTCCAGACGATAACTGAATATCAAAAAGCTCCACAATCTTCTGAATAAAACACTGTAAGGCAGATTATTATTGCGTGTCCATCTGATCTCACACATGTGACTTAAAATTACAAAGTCGGGGTCAAACATTCTACCATTGTAAATCTTCTCCACAATATAGAGATCCATATAGTTAACGAGATCTCTATGTCCATACCGCGGTAGAATGGTGTGTGAGACCATGCTGTGGAGAACGTGAGCTTTTACATTCAAGTCTCTAGCTCTTGGCTTAACGAACCCCACAATGTCAGAGTTCCGATGAATTTGCTTTATGAACTCTATTCCCTCAAATGTTCCGATAAAAGGACAGTTCCGGGATGCATGGTAGTATCTATCAGCCCCTACTCCGGTAAACCCAATCAACTCACTGACCGTCTCTAGAGTAATCACAATCTCCGTACCCAATATGTACGTTTTTATAATTTCTGACCTCCTGGTAAAACTCATGTTCACATAGAATAAGCAAACAATTCAATCACAGCTTTTGCCCTACAAACTGTACACCCCTTGCAAACCTATTCTGTCGAATATTTCCTTAATTTCCAAGGACTTCCAGCCTTTAAAGTCCACTGTCTTCGAATGCATAATCGAGCGATATAACAGATTCAGCTCGAACTACTATCGACAAACTAACTTTGAAATTATGTGGACAAAAACTCTGACCGGTTTGATGGTGGTGGTAGTGACCTCTTTGACCAGTGTTACGGTCCAGCTTGTGAAGGTGCCCGGCGTTCCGGAGGCCCACTCTTACGTCTAACAACCAATCTCTCAGCCATTTCGGATTTTGAAGGTTTGGGTTCGAAATTGAGAATTTTAGAATTTTTCGAGTTCGGGTTCAGATTTGTGAGGATTGTTGGATGAAAATCAAAGGAAACAACTCAGAATCAAGAAAGTAATAAACTAAATCGTTTTTCGGTCGATTTTTTGCAAAAACTTTGCAAGAGCTTCTAGAGAAATTGTCAGTTTCGCCGAGGTTTTCCCAAAAATGAGCTATCTATTTTGATAATATAAAGAGAACAGACGCATCAAGTGAGGGTAGTGACCCTCTGTTCGTGCCCTACTTTTAACAACAGACGCTTCTACGAGTGTGTCCGTTTTATGACAACGGACGGTCTCATGATGATCGAGAGCCCGTCCATTTCAATTCTGGTGATTCAACGTGCGTTTGTTTATGATACACGTAAAACAGAACCAACAGACGATGGTTCCACCTCGTGCAGCTCACGTATAATGGGGGTCTACACCCCCAAGCGTGCGTCTGAGCCAACGTGTTGAGCGTCATGTATCATGTCAAGAACGGACAGACAATATCGTTAAGAATGTGAACCTCTACGACACAAAAAAAATACATTAACTGGACGGTGTTTTCACATATTTTGTCTGTTACTAAGAATGAACGGACTGTGTTTTGACAGGTTCATTTATGATACACAATCGTACGTTGGAATTAAATTTATTAAATTTTTGGTAGTTTAATATTTGGAATTTCAGGGATGATATTTTGTACGGTATTGGTTAAAAAAAATCTATAGTTTAGGGTGTAGAAAATTAATTACCCTAAAGAAAAAACAGTGACCGTTGACAGGGATGATATCAATCAAGACTGACCTATGCTTTTCCATGCTCTTATCTGAGTCAGGTTGGTACTGTTCAAAGTCCAACTATAAGTACGGCCTTATTCTCCCTTTTCTTTTTCCTTAAATACTATCTAAGAACCCAATATTTACCCTCCAAACCACTCATGTCGATTCTCTTAGCAGAAGGGTAAAATTGTACTTTCCCGGAAATATGGGATGTGAATTGATCGTACCTTTTGGACTTGGAATCTGTCCTTCCTCATATAACTCCTCCACCGAATGAGTTCTATTTCTTATGTGTAGATAAGAAAGCGACCTTTTCTCTTTCCGAAACTACCCCCGTCAACTTCTTATATTTTCCAGCCGTCCTTCCTGTACTTTGTATGTACGGCTTCCTTTGTTTGACGTGTCCAATGATACAATTCAAATGGACATAGAAGGGCAGGAATGTCTTTTCAACGTCTAGAGGTTGACGGAGGGTATAAACGTATTTTAGTTATGTTCTGCACCTTCTTCCCCTCTCTCTCTTCCTGGAGTAAACGAGGCTTGTGCTAAACAAGAAAACTACAACCAACCCATGTTTTTCTATTGACAACCACCCGTTTCTGGTTTTGCGAATCTAGTTGATTGCCTTTTCTATACTTTCATCTTCGTTTTGAGTTTAATTTCTGGCCTCTTTTTGTTCCTGCGGAATGGAAGAGATTGTCTTCTCCGGCGCGAAGAGGGTAAGATCGGCGGAAATCTCTGATTCCTTCGATCTGCTCTCCGAGGAACTTGTTTTCTTGATCCTTGACCTTCTGAACCCAAACCCAACTGCCAAGAAGTCCTTCTCCTTAGTCTGTAAGTCATTCTACGCAATCGAGTCGAAGCACCGCAAAACTCTGAGACCTTTTCGATCAGAGCTCCTCCCCTCAGTTCTTAAGCGGTACCTAAATGTTACTGACCTTGATCTTTCGCTCTGCCGGAGAATCACTGACCATGACATGAACGTGGTTTCGAATTCTTGCAAGGCCTCGCTCCGTCGTATCGACCTTTCGAGATCAGGATTCTTTTCGAGCAGTGGGTTGCTGAAATTGGCTTTGAATTGTAAGAACTTGGTGGAGATTAACCTGTCGAACGCCACGAACCTGAGAGACTCCGCGGCGGCTGCAGTGGCGGAGGCGAAGAATTTGGAGAAGTTGTGGTTGGCGAGGTGTAAATTGATTACGGATATGGGAATCGGGTGTATTGCAGTTGAATGTAGAAAGTTGAGGCTGATTAGCTTAAAATGGTGTTTACGCATTGGAGATCTGGGGGTGGGTTTGATCGCCGTCAAATGCCAAGAAATTCGTAGCCTGGATCTCTCATATTTGCCGGTAATTAACGTGTCTAAGTCGACTATTTTAGTTTTTAATTTCTTCAATGTAGTTTATTGGCTGAAATTGAACTGATCTTGGACTTTTGTTTCTTCAGATCACAGATAAATGTCTGCCATCAATCTTGAAACTGAAGTATCTTGAAGATCTGTCGTTGGAGGGATGCTTTGGAATCGACGATGACAGCCTTTCCATCCTCAAATCTGGATGCAGGACGCTAAAGGTAAATTCTTCTTGAACAATTCAATTCTCTTCTCAGAGGGATTGATGATCATCTCTTATAGCTCACAAATCTAACCCACCCGATTTCTATTTGGCCTGCCCTGAAAAACCCTGCAGCATGGCATAACGAAGAACAAAGTAATGGATGTTTTTAAGAACTTATTATGTGGGAGGAGGAATTGGATACCCTTTAAGGAAACACAAGTTTTTGACTCTAAAAGCTTCGAAGTTTTTATCGTCTGAAATACTCAAATTGGCTTCTGATATGTTGTTTTCTTTTGGGTCGTCAATATGTTCGATATTCGTACTTGTCTTTATGCATGCACATGCTACAATTTACTTACTTTCCTTCATGTAAGAAGTCGTTGATTAAGTTTTAATTGCTTCTATTGTGTACAGAAACTCAACATGTCGAGTTGTCAGAACATTACCCACGTCGGTCTGTCTTGCCTAAAGAAAGCTAGTGAATCCGTAGAGCAGCTCGCTCTAGCATACGGTTCCACCGTAAGTACCTTTATGTGCTTTAATGGTGTTCAAACGGCTGTTTCTGGTTTTGAAGTCTCTAAAAATTGGTAAAAACGGTTGTGGAATTAGGTGACTCTTGCTCTGGCCAATACTTTGGGGCAGCTTTCTATGCTACAATCGATCAAATTAGACGGCTGCTTGGTCACTTGTGCCGGGCTAAAAGCCATCGGAAATTGGTGTGTTTCTCTCAAAGAGCTCAGCTTAAGTAAATGTTCAGGGGTTTCGGACGAAGGCCTCTCTTCCCTTGTAACAAAGCAGAAAAATTTGAGGAAGCTCGATATCACTTGTTGTCGAATGATAACTTATGTTTCGATCGCTCACATTACGAATTCGTGCACTTCCTTGAAATCTCTTCGGATGGAATCTTGTTCTCTTGTGCCCCAAGAAGCATTTGTCTTGATTGGGCAGCGGTGCCGAGCTCTCGAGGAGCTTGACTTGACTGATAATGAGATTACCGATGAAGGTATTTTGTTATTTTCCCGTTTGAACTAATAAATCATAGAGTTAGTTTCAATTGGTATTCTGAATATTCTTTTGTTCTCTCTTCGTGCAGCTCTAAAGTCAATTTCTCATTGTCCCGAACTCTCCATCCTAAAGCTTGGAATTTGCCTTGACATTGGTGACGAGGGGCTTGACCACATTGGGAGAGGCTGCTCAAAGCTTGTCGAGCTCGATTTATACAGGTTTGTCTCTTATTATTTGTTTGCTTGTGTCAAAATCGAACAATAGTAATGAAAAGAAAAAGCCATTGGCAGGTACAGAATGTATGGTTAAGTTTTACGATTCAAGATGAATTTATAGAGTAACTAAAAAAGTAATATATAATATGGGTCCGGGCTGACCAAAATGGAAATTAGTCTATTAAACTCGTAGTTGTTTATAAATTTTAAAACTATGTGCTTTATTTATGCTAGATCTGCGGGAATAACGGACAGTAGCCTTATATTTATTGCTCGAGGTTGTCCTAGGCTCGAGATGATAAACATAGCCTACTGCAAAAACATTTCGGACACCTCTTTATTAGCGCTATCAAAATGCTCGAGATTAAACACGATTGAAGTTCGAGGAATTCCCCGGATTACATCTTTGGGATTGGCAGCTATTACTATGGGTTGCAAGGATTTGACCAAGCTCGATATAAAAAGTTGTTACAACATCGATGATGCCGGAATGATCCCGCTTGGTCATTTATCTCAAAATCTGCGACAGGTATTATTCAGCAAACGATTTAAGCGTATTTTTATTGGAATTTTAAGATGTGTAAAGAGAAAATTGACGAGGGCAATGTAAATTTATTTTTGGCAGATAAATTTATCTTACACCTCAGTTTCAGAAGTGGGGCTCTTGTCTCTGGCCAACCTCTGCTGTTTACAGAGCCTCACGATCTTGCACTTGAAAGGGTTGACTCCAACCGGGCTTACTGCTTGCTTACTGGCGTGCGGAGCTTTGACAAAAGCAAAGCTGCATGTCTCGTTTAAATCGTTTCTTCCACAGGCTCTTCTTGAACATTTGGAAGCCAGGGGCTGTGTTTTTCAATGGAGGGACAAGTTATTTCAAGTAAGTTCCCGTCACCCAGATTTTCTGTTGTTTGAATATCTTTTGGACGTCTAAGAATGAAGCTGATTTCGTTTGGGTTTGATGATTTATAGGAGGAGGTCGACCCAAAGTGTTGGAAATTGAGTTGGGAAGATATGGCGGCCATGGTTTGATAGATGCATGGCTTTTGAAAACAGGCGAAATATCGATGAAGCTAAGCGAACAGAAGAGTAAATAATCAAACATTATCATCTAAGAAAACCTTAGAAGAAAGTTAACAGGTGTATGAATTATGCGAACTTAGTTGAAGTGAATTTTGCGATGGTAGTGGAAATGCTCCGCCTAATTTGAATATCTTAACCATGAAGTGTATTAGTGTAAGCACAATTTAGATTTTAATGTTCGTGGTTATCTACATATTCACTTTTAAATTATTTTTTCTTTCACGGACAAAATTTACGTATTTGTTAAAAAAGGGTTAAAATCAATTTAAATTTTAAAATATGAATTTAATTT
The DNA here is from genome assembly GCA_022433055.1 of Begonia peltatifolia. Taxonomy (NCBI): domain Eukaryota; kingdom Viridiplantae; phylum Streptophyta; class Magnoliopsida; order Cucurbitales; family Begoniaceae; genus Begonia; species Begonia peltatifolia. Next base: position 19,209,388 of record CM039520.1, on the reverse strand, counting down.
AAAATAATTTTTAAATTAAAAATTTTAAGAGCTAAAATTTTAAATTATTTTAAATGTAACAAATTAGTATTGATGGGGCTGATCATCTTTCGTTCTCAATTTACGTCGAGATTAGAGGTCGATTTTTAAATGAACGGTTTTTTAATTTGTCAAGTAATTATGTGACACTAAATATATTGGGTCGAAGGATTGATGTGGTGGGTGAAAACTCTCTCTTCAACGTGCACCGCACGTGATACAAGAACAGGGGGCTCATCGTCCCTGATCGGGCCCCATATTCAGACTCAATATTTGAAAACAGGGGGTCGATCCGGGGTGGTGATTTCCCATTCTACACCCTCATTTTTAGAACGGGGAGCCGATCTGGGACGGTAACTCATTTTTCTCAAAATTAGGGCTGAGAATAGGGTCATTGATAGAGCCAACCCGCCCACTCGGCTCATTACAATAGCGAACTGAGCCTGACCCGATCTTATGAAGCAGATTAAGCTGAGCCTAAGAGCTAGGCTCGCGAGCCCACCAGGGACTGCGCTAGACGGTCTACAAAAGAGCCGGCTCGTTAGCTCGGCGCACCAGGCTCACAAGCCAGCCCGCCTAGCCCATACTCTTCCTTAATGGCCCAACTCATTTTCATCTCTTGCGGGTCTCACCTTCAAGGTGATCGAATACCTGAATATCACTGTATATGAGTGTGGAGTGCGAATACCAGTCTATATTGGCATCACAAGTTGTTGTCTCATATAATTCAATTGATCTACTCGAATCAGAATCCATCGACGTCGTTAATATAGAGAAAATTTGCCGGAACATGATATAGGGCTCAGATATTTGTGATTTTTTTGATAATATTTGAAGAAAGCGATTAGAGATAAATCAACATGACATGAGTGTGAAATGATCGGATTGTTGGGGGGGGGGGGGGGGGGGCATTCCCCTTTCCCGACCGCCCTTTAAAATGGGGAGGCAAGGGTCAAGGGCCGATCCGAAATGATGACATCTCATTCCCGATTGCCCCCTATAATGGGGAGGCTAGGAATGAGAGGTTGATTTGGGCCAATTACCTCATATTCTCGAATTATGTATGGTGAACGTTGAATAAGGTGTTTTCACTCCCTACATCGACCCTCTGATCTAATAACCCAGTGCCACATAAGCACTATACAGGTCGAGGGGGCCGTTTATTTAAGACCGCCACCCCCCTCGATGTAAGCGTAAATTGTGTGCATGCGCGCATGTGCGTGTGCATGGTCGTGTGCGTGTGGGTGGGTGGGTGGGGCGGTAGCGATCTCAGGGTAAATTGAGAACGGAGAGTGATAGGTCCCCCTATAAGAGTTTTGTTACATTTTGGATAGTTTATTGTTATAGTTATTAAAATTTTTATTTCAAGGATTATTTCAAATTAAAACTATATTTTGCAATTCAAATTGGTTTTAACCTTTAAAGGAAACATGTGTACTATGTTCTATATCAAATGAGATGTTCAAACATAATTTCTAATCTATTCGGTGATTTTTAACTTGATATTGAATTCTATCGCACGATCGACAAAAATTATTAATCACTCGACAAGATATTGACAGAATACCAAATTAAGTTAGAAACTAAAATAAGAAACATATATACACATATTAAATTTAATCGATAATATAAATGAGGAGTAATATTAAAATTATTAATAATTAGAAGGTGAATATTCTGTTTGTGCAGTCAATTGTATTTTAAGATCTCATGTACATGTGACATGGAAGTATGATTAATGTCGAAGAGATGAAATGGGTCAAATTTGGTGATGGGGATCTCCATCATTTTCAGTGTAAGCTTTTGTAACTCCCACCAACTTCTTGGATTAAAAGAACTGCAAATTGAATTTTTAATTTTCTGCAAAAAGCTGGAATCTAACTTCTTCCTATTTTGGGAAATTCTCATGTCAAATAGATGAAGATTTGATTTCTTTTGATTGTTTAACTTCAAACGAATTATTGAGTCTTCCTTGAATCACGCCCCAAGATTATGGACAGATGGCTACAAAGGGAACAGGTGGAATGGATCTAACCACGTCAAACGGTCAAAGGTCTATCTGGTTTGGTTCGGTTTTTGTGTTTCTAAAACCCATTGAGTTGGCATTTAGGAATCAAAGTATTCAATTTCAACTTGGGAAAAAAAAACTAAGTTTGAACATTTAGAAACTGAAGTATTTATTTTAAAATGGTGAAGAAAAAAAAAATCAAACGGCAGAATTCTAATAATAAAATGACTGGTAAAATCTAATTTTTCAGCTAATACTTAATTTTTCGAGCTAAAAAAACCGAACCAAATGCACTCTAAAATAACCACAAAACCGCACCTCAAAAACCTGATACATAATTCCCCAAAATGATGACAAAACCAGCTCAAAACTCTAAAATCAAGCACACATTGAAAATCAACTGAGAAATACTACATAAACCGGTTAGGTTTGGTTGGCCAGTGTGTTTTGTTAGGTTACGGTTTGAACTTGAAAACCAAAAAATGGGAGGTCGTCTTCACTCTTAGGCTGAAACTGAACGGAACCGGGGTGGGGTGGGCAGCCTATCCTAGGCTCATCGGCTGCAAGGAACCACCGGCTCCACCCTGAATTAACCTTAGCCGCCACTTAAAATTCTAATCTTGGAGTCCAGTCAAACCCACAAGCTTTGACCCAATCTTTTCAACGGTCAAACTTCCACCTCAGCTTCTCAGAACTCTCTCTCTCTCTCTCTCTCTCTCCCTAACCAGGTGGGGTTATTCCCATGATCGTATAAGTTGGCATGGCTGCCACTTTCAGAGACCAAATCGTGGCTTCTTCTGCCTTTGCTTCTCGCGAATGTTAGTAAAGATGAACAACATTAGCAGGGAAAGTAGTGGAGTCTGTTGGGGATCTTCCGCCATTGAAACCCACAAATACGCAGAAGAAATTCCAAAGATGAAGACTCTCCCTTTCTCTCTTCCGCCAGATTCTCCTTCTTTCTTGGCTCTCCCAAATGGTTCCGCCTCGAATGAATTCTCCTTCTCCCCCCGTCTTCTCTCCTCCCCTGATGTAAGTTCTGGACATGATTCTTTGTTTTCGGAGTTTGATCTTCTTCTTCCTCTTTTTTTTTTTCATCTTAGTAATGTCTTGTTTGCTGATTTATGTCGCAGATTTTTCCATCTCCGGCAACTGGGGGTTTTTCTGCTCCTGATTTGGACTGGAAGGGTAATCATCCGCTCCAATTTAGCGCGGAAATGAAGGACTTTTCTGAGTTTTCATTCCAACCGCAAGGACGTGATACAGCTTTATCTTCATCGTCTTCCTTCTTTCATGCTCCTTCAACAATGGTAGGTCTTTGATTCAGCACTCGATTTCCTCATTTTCAAACTTTTTTTGTCGTCTAAAATTTGATTGTAAAACATGAACAGAGTAAAACAATGAATACGCAGCAAGAATCATGGAACTCCAGCGAACCAACGAAGCAAGTCAATTTCTTCTATGAGAAAATGGAAATAAAATCAGAAAATTTCCCAATCCAAACCTTCTCTTCAAACACAGTCCCACCTCCCCAGATGAACTTGCAGTCCAGTCAAAACCATCAAACCCAGAAATCGCAGTACATAAGGCCGCGACGAAATTCAGACGATGGATACAACTGGAAAAAATATGGACAAAAGCAGATGAAAGGAAGCGAAAACCCTCGCAGTTATTACAAATGCACACACCCGAACTGCCCGACGAAGAAGAAAGTAGAAAGATCTTCAGAGGGTCAGATCACCGAGATAGTTTATAAGGGAAGCCATAGCCATCCAAAGCCGGCTCAGTCCACCAGGCAATCATCTTCCCAGCTTTTTCAACCTTATTCCAGCACCAACTCTGGAGTTTTTCTGACAGAGGACTCTTCCGCCTCAGCCGGAGAGGAAGAATTCGAATCAAATTCTCCGATCAGTAGTTCCGATGAAATCGAGCCTGAGGCTAAAAGATGGTGAGCTTTAATGATTTCGAGCAGTTAAAAATCAGAAATTCGTCTTCCTCATCACCTAACTTTTTTCGCGTTTATACTTGTAGGCGAGGAGATCATGAAAATGATGGCGTTTCTGTGTCGTCTTCTTCTGGGAATAGGACTGTTAAAGAGCCAAGAGTTGTTGTTCAAACCAGGAGTGAAATTGATATTCTTGACGATGGGTATCGATGGAGGAAATATGGACAGAAAGTAGTAAAGGGAAACCCAAATCCAAGGTATTTACCAGTTCAACCTTTCCACGCCATTGAAATTGTAAAGTTTACGTTGTCCAAGTCCAATCAGTTGTTTTCATCACTAAGTTTGCATTTTTGCTGGGAAAAATTATCAACAATTTAAATAAATTATTTATTAATTTCTCAACTTCGTGTTACATCCAAGTCAATTATTTTTTGTTTGTTTTTATATGTTAATTTTTTAAATGCAGGAGGAAGTTGTAATTTAAGTTTATAAAGAAAAAATAATTTAATAATTTATATATTTATTGATACAGAAGTTATTACAAATGCACATCAACAAGCTGTCCGGTGAGAAAACACGTCGAGCGAGCAGCAACTGATGCCAGAGCAGTGATTACCACTTACGAGGGGAAGCACAACCACGAAGTTCCAGCAGCTCGCGGGGGCTATGCTCTCAATAGACCTTTGTCAAATCTTAATTCCACCACTATGGCAGCATCGATGCCTCTTAGGCCATCAGCTGTGTCCATCCATTCTAATCATCATCTTTCCTCCCTTAACAATACTGCGATCCAACCGCCAATTTCTCAATCAATGTTTGAAATATTGCCACCTGAAGACTTTGGATTGGGCGGGTATGGATCGACCATGATGTCTTACGAGACATTTTTGCCAGTCGCCAAGGAAGAACTCGAGGACCACGATAATTTTCTCAACTCACTCATGGATTAGAAGATATCTATGGTTTGAGAGAGAAAAAGGGAAGCTTCATGTGGTGTAAATTCTGATCTAGTTTTGTAGAATAAGATTAGAAAGAACAACATACGTGGAAGTAGATGAATTAATCAATTTGAAGGAAATATAGAATGAACTGTCCAATTTTTCAACAACTTTGACCTTGACTTGTTTTAGTTGACTTCGTACGCTCACTTGTTTGTTGATCCAAATAGATAGAATGACTCATTGGGTCGATCAAGATCACCCGAGTCTAACTCATTAGCTCTGCATGCCTATCACTCTAAACTGTAAAGGTGATCGAAATAAAAACAACAATCCGAATAAATGTTGCTTCAAAATAAACAAAGATCAAAACGCATAATTGACATGGTTCCAAATTAATCTTGCATTCATGAATCCAACGAGTTCCACAGCTCTTTTTGATAAAGATTGAATAATTTACAAGAGAACAACTAGAAGACCAAAACCCCCTAAGCTATCAAACAAACATTTAGCAACCTCACCCCTTTCCTCTCGATTCACAAGACCGCAAGCACCCAAACTTTTGGATTTAGTCATGTTAGAACTTTCGAATCCTTTTGGTTGAGACATTAAAATGAATTCATTCAGGTCACTATGCAAAAATGCAGTTCAACATCCATTTGCTCAAGCTCCATGATTCAATAGTGACCTTTCCAAGCAATACTCGTATGGAAGTTAGCTTTATCATTGGGGAGAAAATCTCAAACTCAATTCCCTTTATTTGAGAAAACCCTTTTGCAATTAGCTTTTATATCAACACTTCTCCACCTCGTCGATGTCTTCCTTCAATTTGAAAATCCATTTAGATCCAATTACCTTATAATGATTTTGATTGACTACTAGAATCCAATTGTTATTTTTCTCTGAGGAATCCATTTATTCTCGTACGTCAACATGCCATTTATCTTTATTTTTTTGACATTGCATCTGAAAATGAGGTGGACTCTGAATTATCAAGGCCTGAGGCCATGAGTAGAGCCTATACTATTATATCAACATATCCAAGCATTTGTGTCGACTTTATAACTATCTTAGATCAATATTTTGTCAATTGATAGTCAATAACAACATCATCACTCACATTCTCTGTATTTTTAGCTTGTTGACAACCATCTTGAAGCTCATTTTCTTCATTTCAATATTTGTTGTCAATTATCTGCATTAATTATAATTTTTCTTCCCCTTTTCAAAACCAAAATTGTTTCCTCTAAGAGAAAAGTTTCTCTCATTAAATGTAATATCTTAGCTAACCACAAATTTATGCTACTTTGGCTTTATAGACTATAGTTGGTATTCATTGACATCCTCAGGATATCCTAAAAAAATGCACTTGACAACCCGATGCTTCAACTTGTCTAGTCTTACATGCGCATATCCATCACAGCCAAAACTCTTAAATTTGCATATGTTGCTTGATAGTCATACCACATGTCAATTATGGTTCTAAAACTCAAAGTAGTAGAAAAACTTCAGTTTATTAAATATCATGTGGTCTGGGTTGCCTTTTGCCCAAAAGGTCCTTAGAACACTAGTAGTTAGGAGCATGCATCGAACCCTTTCTAGAATAGTTGATTTCATTCGTTTAGCTAATTCATGTTGTTGAGCTGTATATGCAACTACGCGAGGCCTTATAATTTCTTCATCCTCACAAAATTTATTGAATTTCTTGGACCATAACTCCAATTCATTGTCAGATCGAAGCTTATTTATTTTTTTGGCAGTTTGATTCTCAACAACTTTTGGACATGTCAAACATTTGATCCTTTTTCTTAAACAGTACACACAAACCTTCCTTAAAAAGTCATCAATTATGTAAGAAAGTAATAAGATCCCACATTAGAGGCGTTCCTTTCTGACCTCCACACATCTGAATGGACATAGTCTAAAGTACCATTGAGGTATGCGAAGATTGCATATATTTTACTTGGGTACTTTTTCCTAATATGCAATTTTCAAACAACCTTAAAACCGAGATCTTATCCTTTTCCAGGAGGTTATGTTTCTGTAATTCATCTAGCCTGCAGATACATATATGGCCTAGCCGTACATGCCAAGTGGTTGTTTTGTTTATTGGATTCTCAGTAATCAATCCAGCCTCACCCTTTACTATATTCCCCTTTAAAATATGTAATTTGTAACGAAGATCACCCTTTTTAACAATCAAACTACTCTTGGATATACTTAATTTTCCATCTGCAAGCTTTACTGAACATCCACTTGAGTAAAACATATTGATTGATGGTAGATTCATTTTTAATTGAGGTACATATCTAACATCTTGAATTGTTCGAATACATCTATCAAACATTTTTATTTGTACAAAACCTTGACTTTCAATTAGACATGATTTGTTATCTCCCAATAACACCTTTCCACAGAAGTCTTATAATAATTCATTAATCAATTCTTTCTCAGTGTTATGTGAAATGAACAACCATAATCCAAAACTCACTACTTTAACGATTCCAATTCAGAACAAATCAAAACATCTAAGGATTCATACTCGTCTGAAGCATCAAGTGTATCTCCCTTGTCTATTTTCTTTTCAATAAGCTTCATTTTTTCTTTCAAAATTAATTTTTAATTAATGAGTTTTTGGCTCTTGAATATCCAATTTCTTAATTAATTCTTTATAATATATATATATTTTTTACAAATAACACAATAGCCCGTGATGTTTTCCTAGAATTTTATGTAGATCACTTTGAGATAAATAGTCTGTTTTTTTTTATGATAGAAGAAAATCTTCTTTCTTGCTTTGATCTGGACCTTGCGTTTCCTTTCGTATTATTTGATTCTTTTATTTTGGACCTTTCCTTCATTGTGAAACTTTCACCTTCTGAACCACATTTTCCATCAGACCATTTTAGAAGCTTTTTTGAATTTAAAATTGCCTTAACTTCAGCCATTATAGGAATTTTCTATTTTAATTAAAAAATATTGTGTCTATAAAATGTTGGTACGTAGGTAAGGAGCTGAGCACAATAATAATCTGATCTTCCTTAACAATCTTAACTCCAATGCTGATTAAATTAAGAACGATCTTGTTAAAGTCGTCAATATACCTCCTTATTTCCTTTTTGTCCTCCATAGCCGGAGTGTTTCGTGAGATATAATCTATTAACTAAAGATTTTTTTATGTACAATGCTTCTAATTTCATCCTAACAGTTCCACCAAATTTCTCCTTGGTTATTTCTCTAAGATCCTCATCACCAAGAGTAAGCAAGATTGTGTTGTGAGCGATGATGTGCCACGAAAATCTTCAACTCACTATTAACGATGAAGATTTCATAACCCTTTTTTAGTGTTTATTTTGTAGGTGATTATGGAAAAACATGCACTCAAGCTATCAAATATATCAAGTCAACTACTAATTATCTAAAAAATGTTTTATAATAAAACATAAGTGGAGGCTCAAGCATAAAATTACAAGAATTATGAAGCATTCGAAAACTGCCGGCAATTTGATCTTTGAGGCATTTATTGCATATTCGAAACATTTTCCAATTTTATATTAAAGAGTGCTCTTTATGAAAATTGTAGCTAACTTCCTTAGCTTTTTAGAATGAGGTCTTGCATAAATATTGGACATCATTCGCTATACTAAATGGGCCCAAAATACAGACATTTATTTTCTACTCACTTTCTCTATTATATAAATTAGATCAAATTTACTCATGAAGGGCTTAAAGATAATCTAATGGGTCATTGTACCGCGCCCAAAGACTCAAGATGAAATGATATTCAAAATGACTATAAGCATTTCTATTACAATTAGTTGAAGGAAATTAGAATCATTTACTAAAATGGGAGTATGAGAACTTAAATGTGGAAATAATGACAACAAACAAAGGAAAGAGTAACATTCTAGGTGTGACACGGATCAATGACATGGAAGGACATTAAAGTTGTGCATTGAGGGATTTAAAGATGTGCCGACATCAAGAGTTGTTATAGCATTTTATTTAATAAGAAAATGTTGTTAATATTGCAACAATTTTGAATTCGGCTTTATTATTTGAGCCATTTGAATAAGAACCATTTTTTGGTTATCTCTTTAGGTAATTTTGTGAAGGGTTGTAACCTTCAATGTAGGTTATATATTCCCCCATTGATGGCTGTTTTAATCATCTTTGATCAATAGAAAATTTGAGTTCTTGCCTTTGCAAGTTTACTTCACATTTTTCTCAGTTTCTATAACTGATTGTGTGTGTTATATGTAGTTGATTTTTTCTATTTGTGAGAGTTGAACAAATGACTTTTAATTCATCTCCCAAAACTTTTAGAGGTGATGATATGTTGCTGTGGAGTTGAAGAATCTCATAATTTATCAAGTTGGAGTGCTTCTTCATTTATCGGAGTGTAGCCCTCAAGTGGAAGGGTGTGGTGACATCAATCTAACAAGCATGTATCTATTGGTTCATATCCTTTTCGTCCATGTGAATTTGAGTATGAAATTTTGAGAGATTATTCTTTACTTAAAGTTGTGAAGCTGTTAAATTTCCAGCTAAAAATTTGAAGAAACGCACTCTCTACAGCGTGCCCAAAATCGTGACTAAATCTGTGAAGACTTTCTTTTTTGAGTTGAGATCTCTTTTATGGAATTTTATTTTGATTTCACATCTGTTAAATTTTTAGCTTAAAATTCGAAGAAACACGTCCTCTACAGCGCATTTAAATTGTGACTAAATCTGTAAGGACTTTCATTTTGGGTTGATATCTCTTATATAGAATTTTATTTTGATTGCACATCTATTAGTTTCAATTTCTTCTATTTTATTATTGTTACTGGTATTTAGTTTATCAATAACCTCTCTGTTAATGGCTTGCGCTAGGCTATGAAGTACAAACAATGCCTTAATTTTAAACCTTTGTAAGCTAAAATAATTAACTCTGATTAACTTGTCCACCTCAAACTGAGCCATACAAGAATCTTTACCAATTTCTTTAAGCAAGGGACATAAACTTTGGTTAAAAACTCATGTTGTCTATTGGTCTCGTGTTCGATCCACTCTCACCACACCAATTGTAAAGGTGAGTGTAGACGAACACAACAATCCAAACAATACCTTTCTTAAAAATAAACAAAAATTAAAACATAGAATTTATAGTAGTTTCAAATTAATCATATATCTACGGATCCAACGTTGTCCATTGTTCTTATTGATAAAGATAGAAAAACTTGAACACCAAAATCCCCAAAGCTATCAATAAACCTTCGGCAACCTTATCCATTTCTCCTCGATTCACAAGAACCCAAGCACCCACCCTATAACTCCTAGTAGTAGAACTTGGAATCACTTGTAATCTCGATCTCCCAGACTCCCCAAGAAAGAAAAATTAAATTTCTAACTCTCTAATTAAAGCTACAACTTCGCCATAGAACACACATTCTCACGCGCACAAACAAATTATGAAACATGTTTATGATAAACAACAAGTTTTAAGGATTTGAATTTTGATTGAATTAAATGTATATTAAATTATGCTTTCAAACTAAATAAAGTTAAGACAAAAACTCAAGCTTATTGCTCCTGGATGTAAATAACAAAGTAGAAGTCCTATTTTTTCCAGTAGTTGATTACTCTAGCAAATAGAGTTATTATATCATACTATTTCATATAACTCTGTCTAGTCTAGTGTTATTATTTAATTAATTTATTCTTTTATATGGTGAACCCATTGCAAAATTATTTATGAAGATTAGTTTAAAAGCTTAAAGGATAATTTGGGAACTAGTTAAAAAAAAATTAACGTTATGTTTACTCCCTTGTTCTACTCTCAAAACATATTTACTGACGTGACAAATAATAATTTGTACAGTTAAGGTGTAATTAATTATAAATAGTTAATTTATTACACCAATGATATTTTAATTGCACCACTCATTTTTTGATACGCCAACAAATATATTTAAAGAATAAAATGATACAAAGAACGTAATATTACTATATATATAGAAAAGAAGAGTATTACATCAGAAAGACAATTGGAAATAGAACAATAAGAGGAAAATACTAGGAAGAAGAAAGAGGAGATCAAAGACTGAATATTGCCATCGAATTGAGACTTCCACCGAGCATAACATTGAACGAGAGGATGTTTGCGTTAGATCGGAAGAGCAAATGACACACGTGTTTCGTAAAAACGTGATAATCTTTTATTTAATCGATAAAGTGCTCGTATATGTTTTAATTAACTTTAACATCAATTTATGAGTGTATTGTTAGTTTACTCAAAAAGTAGATACTTAAATTAGAAAGAATATGATTTAAATTGGTGTATTCATTCATATTTATGGAGTTACGACAAAAGCAAGATCAGATACACTTGGCCCAGCATAGATTGCAATTAGCAGCCCCAAGACAGAGGCCCAGGTGGCCTGTGGGCTGACTGGATGATCCGGTAAACTATCCACCCGTTATGGAAGTCAGAAACGTGTATGAGTGTTGACACGTCATCGTTGTCTTTACAGATTATTTCCTATCCACTTCCAATGCGCGTGAAAACCGGCTATCCCAGTCACCCATGTCCTTTCTGGCCTATTACCTGTCCTAACCCCTCCTTCCTCACCCTCGGTTTTGTTCTTATCGTTCCTTCTCCTCCTGCGCTCTATCTCTCGTCAGAATCGATGGCTTCCAACCTCTCCTTTCCCTAAAGGTTTCGAATGGTCCTATTTCTTGAATATCTCTCTGAATCCCCCAACCGTAAATGTACCCCATGAGTTCTGGTTTTTCTCCTTGTTTCTCAATTCACGACGCTTTCTCCCAACAAAGAGCCTTTGTCGGAGGTAATCATACCTCGGCACGCTTTTGTTCCCGATAATCTTTGATTTCTCAGCCTTTCGTAGTTTCGTTTTTGGCAGTTTTTTTTTCTCTATTTTGTTTTTCGAAAGTAGCCATGGAAACAGCCGGTGGAAAGTCTGGCTGTTTGAGTTTGAGAAAGGTTTTGGTGCGAGCGATTTTATTCTCTGTTCTGATCTTTTCCGTCCGATTTGCTTACGTTATAACTATGACCGGCGAGTCTTGCAATGTCGGTAATTTCTGCTTCTTCTCTATGCCGGAAAGTTTCCACACCGTAATTGGCGCAGGCAGCAGGGCCTCGGGAGTAAACAAAGCGGTTCAATCTAATTCACTGGACACTACCCGCCCTGATCTCTATACTTCCAAAGCTTGGATCAAGTCCGTTCAGTTCTACTCGTCAATATTCCAAGATCTAATGGCTGAAGGCTACCTATCGCCCTCGTCGAATTCTTTGTGTTTAGAGACTCCGAACGGACAGGAAGTATATGCTTTGAGAGAGATTGGCATCTTTGGTTCTATCGGAACATTCAAAAAAGCTTCCAAGCCTCTGGTAATTATGGGGGGTCACAATAGGATTCCATTTTATGAAAATACCTTTGACTTCATTTTTTCAGGTAGGGGCTGCTTGGACAAACTGTCCCACCCTTTGGATTTAGCTTCTGAGATTGCTCGGACACTGAAACCCAAAGGGTTTGCGGTGATTCATGTGAAGGCTAAAGATACGTACAGTTTAAACTCTTTTATTGATTTATTCAATTGCTGCAAAATAGTTAAAACACAGGATTTAGATGGTTTTGACTCGGAAATGCCATTTATTCGTCAAATTATTATACAAAAAGAGAATGGAATTCTTCCCTTCCATGGAAGCTCTGATAATAAGTGCTTAGTTCCGGCATATAAGCAGCAGCTAGTCCGGCAGGCTGAGCCACTGATTTTGGAGGAGCCTCTCAAACCATGGTTAACATTGAAGAGAAATGTAAAGAACATAAAGTACTTACCATCAATGGCGGACATTAGTTTTAAAAGTAGGTATGTATACATTGACGTTGGGGCTAGAAGTTATGGCTCCAGTATAGGAAGTTGGTTCAAGAAGCAATACCCAAAGCAAAACAAGACATTTGAAGTATACGCAGTAGAGGCTGACAAAACTTTTCACGAGGAGTATGTAACGAAGAAAGGGATCACTTTGTTGCCGTATGCAGCGTGGGTGAGGAATGAGACGCTGTCGTTTGAAATTAACCGAGATCCTGGTCAGGAAGTGCAGGCGAAGGGTAGAGGAATGGGGAGAATTCAACCAGTCCGATCATCTGGTGGGTTTGACGGGGAGGTGGATGAGATTCCGGGTTTTGATTTTGCTGATTGGGTGAAGAAGACAGTGTTGGAGACGGATTTTGTGGTGATGAAGATGGACGTCGAAGGAACCGAGTTTGATTTAATCCCCAGGCTGATTGAAACAGGGGCAATCTGTCTGATAGACGAGATATTTCTGGAATGCCATTACAATAGGTGGCAGAGGTGTTGCCCTGGTCAGAGAAGCCAGAAATATGAGAAGACTTATGGGGAATGCTTAGATCTGTTTTCCTCATTGAGGCAAAGTGGAGTTCTTGTTCATCAATGGTTCTGACTCTCCTTGAAGTTCTGCTTCTTTCTTCTTCTCTTAGGGTCAGAATATTCCTGGCAGAAATTCATGCCTGCAAATTCTGTCTGTTACAGAACAATGTCATATGAGAATTCCTAGGTTATTGCCGCAACATTATCCATGGTCATCCTTGATTCCAGCTTTCGGGTCCTTCTTTATCCATGGAAGGATTTCAAGCAGAGCAGCAACAAAGAGAGAAGGATTCAGTCAAGAGGTGAGAGTAGCTCATAATTCGGTTCTTTAACTCTTCTAACAATTTCAAATTTTACAGGACAATTGCATAGTTTGAACTCACAGGATAGGAGATCAGGGGATGAATAGAATTCAAAATGAAGTTAGAAATTGATACGAGTGTTGCAAATTGAATTAAAACATTTGATCAATAGATATACATAGTAGACTTAATGGATGAATTACGAGAAAGATCTGAACTGTCTAGGTGGAAATTCATTTTGTTGGAAAAAATAATTTAAAATTTAATTTGTAAATATTTTAAACGCGTCTAAATTTCTTTACAAAAGAAAAATACGAAGCTCTTCGGCGAAGGGTTTTTTTCAATTTAAACTCCAAAGTATAAGTTATTTTGTGAAAATCAAATATTAAATTATCACCTCTAATTATTTAAATCTTAAACTATTCAAAATCTAACTAATTAAATTTTGACGGACAGTTGATCATTATCTATTTACACTCGAGAATGAACAGTCGATGTCAAACGAATGGTTGTTCGTTCACTTTTCACACAAGAATGGATGACCGATCTAAACGAACGACAGTTCGTTCATTGTTTACGTACAAATGAAATTTTATTTTATAAATTAATTTTAAAAAAATATCAAATGATATTGGATTTATTTAAAAATTTTACTACGTGTATACCACATTAAGAGAAAATAATTTAAAAATTTAACATTTGTACGATTTATTATAATTTTAGTGATTTATTTTATAAAATATACGTAAAATAATTATAATAAATAATAAAAGTATTAGAAAATCACGAAATTATCTTCTCATAATAAGGTAAACATGTGATAAAAGTTTTAAATAAATCAAATATCGTTTGGTATTTATTTTATTATACGTGAATAAAAACGAGAAGTATTTTAAAAAAATACCAAAAGATATTGGATTTATTTAAAAAGTTTACTTTATGTTCATCACATCCTGAAAAGATATTATAAAAATTTTTGTGATTTTTTAACATTTGTATGATTTATTATAATTATTTTACGTATATTTTATAAAATAAATTGTACAAGTGTTATAAAATCTCAAAAATTTTCAGATTATTTTTTCATAATGTGTTGAACACGTGGTAAAATTTTTAAGTAAATTCATATCGTTTGATATATTTTTTTAAAAAATTAATTTATAAAATAAAGTTTCATCTGTACGTGAACAGTGAACGGACAACCGTTCTTTTAGATCGACTGTCTGTTCTCGGGTGTGAACAGTGAATAGACGGTCGTTCGTTTTAGATCGATTGTTCATTATCGGATGTGAACAGTAAATGGACGGTGACTGACCGTCCGTCAAAATTTTAGATAGTTTATAATTTGAATAGTTAGTGATAATAGTTTAAGATTTAGTTTAAAAAAATATTAATTTGAAATTTAAATTAAAAAAAACCCTATTCAAAAAATGAGTAAGAGCACAATCAATCACTTGTCAAATTAGTCCTTTTAAATTTTCACTTGTCCTATTTAATTGAATTAAATTCTCAAATAAATTATCAAGTATTGTATTAATTGTACATTAATTACGTTAATAATTATTTAATATGTCCACTAATATGTTAAGAGATTTAATGTAACATTAGTTAATACAAAAAGTAAGCTCTCATTTGTTGACAATATAATTTCTCAATGGATTCAACAATCTCATTTTTATTTATTGAACTCAATCTCATCTTGGGTTAATCTTTTTTAACTTTTTGGCTCAATTTTTTAAGTAGCTTTTTCATTGTTGCATTGAGGGCATTCCAATAATCAAAATGATTTATGATGTGACAAATCTCATGTTTGTGCAATTTTAGCTTAACCGAAGCATCTACTTTTGACTTCTCATGACTCTCAGCGTGACATCCCTTTAAAAAAATTAATGTTGACTTTGAGCAAGCAAGATAGAACAACACTCAATAACTCTACAAAGGTTTATTGAGGCAAAGTCAAAGTTATGTTAGTGAAACGACCGAGTTGGATTGAGTCAAGGTTCCTTAAAACATGGAAGAAATCAAACATCCTTGCAACATTGAACAATATGAATTTTTAACTTTAATTAGTTTGGTTTCACATGCATGATTAACAAACTCATCCTCTTCCAAGAAACAAATATGTTCGGTTTTAAAACCTTAAATTTCTCAAAACTTTAAACAGTTTAAATCAATGATTATTTGTTCAATATAACCTGTTAAAATTAAACCTAGGGTTTACATTTGTACTAGTGCAAAAAATTGTCAACTTTGGTGGCACATCGTTAGGGCAATTGATCGAGACACTCTGCCATCATTCAGTTAATCCGACAACTTTTATAAATAAGATCACATGTTTTATCATTAGGCATGACTTTTTCTTTTTTATGCCACAAATCTTCATTTCAAAAGCATACCTAAACAAACTGGTAGGCAGTGATAACCTCGACGTAGGTTTTGATGTTCATGTATTTGGGAGTTAGGAGCAAGGCCATTTTGTTACTCTTCCTAACAAGAGCAATTACAATTAAAAAAAAACTATCTTTTCGAAGATCGTATTAAAAATCAAAATGAAATGTGTCTTGGGACGAAACACCTTAAAACCCTAAGCTCGTTGTTTAACACGTACAAGTCATTTGATAGAATTATTATAAAAAAAAATAGAAAATGCCAATTTTAATGTGACATCTTCTAAGACAGTTTCGAGTTAACCTATTCTATCAAACAACGAGATTATGATAAAACCATCTAGAAAACAAATTTAAAAGACAAATGTATCAATCTCTTTAACAAATGGTCAATCCAACTACGGAAATATAAAATGATCTAATCGGTTAAATGGTGCTGGAAAAGAACCTCAAAGTTTGAGGGTTAAAACTATAGCCATGGGAAACTTGCTCACAACTCATTAATTAGAGTCTATTCTGTGCAAAAGAATAGTTTGAAATGTGAGCTGTATAACTTTTAATTGACAGGAATGTGTTAAATGGTTTTGAAGACGAGGACAATTAATCCATTGGTTGACGAAGACGGTCGAGCAAGAAGAGATCGCTGCTGTTGTGGTCAAGTTGATGTTTCGTGAATGTAGATAGTGATAATTTGGTTTCATCATTTACAAATTGTCACATTGTTCTTTCTTTGATAACATGGGTAAATTTTTCTGGTCAACACTATGAAAACTTCTTCTTCCTTGATTCTTCTCATATTTTTTACTGCATTTCCCAATTGGTTAATTAATTTGTTAGAGGTTACATGGCGCACACATCATGTTGAAATGTTCTGATGCTGATATATTTGTGACTTCGAGGTCGATTCTCCATGTGTTTTACGAGCAAAATGATCGACTACTTTGTGTGTTTAATATCATTACTGATTCCATACTTTCTATGTATTTCTTTGCTGTAATGGATGTTCTATATCGAATGGAACTCATTTAGACATCATTGGAATTTGACACATTTCTTTTGCTTCTTTGATGATTGATCTATGCTTGATTTATCATTGCTAGTGAGCTGAGTGTAGTTTAACACATTAAGCTGTGGTACTGCAATTACTTGTTTTTGCAAAGTAAGCTGCCATATGCAAGTTATGGATGTGAGGGAATCTTGGGTAACCAATATTATGAGATAAAAATAGAATTGACTAAAATGTTGCTCATTGAATGAAGCAAGTGTATAGTTGGCTAAGATATTGTTGTTGACCTCATAGACTTTTTTTGTATGATATGATGTTGTTATGGGTATGCAAGAGAAGAAGATTATTAATCTTCTGCAAGTTGAACATTTAGACGCAGTTAATGAGAAACTTAAAATAAAGTGAGCACATATTTATGTTTATTTCATTTGGTTAGTACTTTTTTTGTACAATTTATGTGTATTCTATTGTGCGAATTGTAAATGCTAAATATTATTGACATTGATTTTTTGGCAATTGACAATTAAGAAAACTTGCAATTTATTCTATAGTCAGCAAAATAATATTTAGAAGATTGTTACTTGCAGATCAAGTTATCAGGACATTATGAATAATTATTATTTTGGAAAGCTAATTTGAACATTGTAATTCTGTTAAGTTAGATTACAGCAAGATACGTGATCACAGCAACTAAGAGATTTGTTCTAGATTCGCTGCCAACGTTTTTCCATAAATATTGCACCTGATGTCACCGATCTGAATAGATTCAGTTTCCTTCTTCTGTGCGTTTTTGTTTGGATAAAATATTTTAAGTAAAAAACCAAAAAAATTGTTGCAAACGATATTTAAGCATTCTTCCCTCAAAATTTTTGGTGCATGGATCAATCATTATTCTCACAATTACTTGTGCTGCAAGTCGTTATTCGTTTCTACATTACATTTGTTGTTTTGTATTTCGTTTCCGCAACGTTTTATGTACTATGTACATACCATAATTATGTTACTAACTAGGAAGTCAAAACATTTATCGTTTAATGTTTCCAACAAGTAGAGTCATCTCCATTAAATTTGGCTACTTCTGCAAGGTTCACAGAACTTCTTGGGGTGAGAAGGGTATTAAATTTGATTCAAATGCATTATAGCAAATACTCTGATGAATAAACATTGAGTTCATATCAACTATTAAAGGATGTAACTTGCTCTAAATGGGTTCATGAATATCGTTAAGGAAACACTACAAAACAACCCTAGTCTCGATCAAAGCAACTGCTATAATTAATATAAACTCACTACTTGCTCGAGATTGAGAACCATTATGCAACGTTAACAATACATGAATATATAAAGTTATAATATGTAGATATAAATTCATGAATATAATAAATTATATTCAACAATTTTGACCTCGTGCACAGGTGGAAGGATTTAAGCAAAAAGGTGACATGCCACAAAAGCAAAAGTCAAAAACTTGGGTAGATTTCAACTACATATAAAGAAAGCAAAACGGGAATTGTGGGATGCACAGTGAATTGCGGCTTAATTATGAACTATGGAAGGCAAAGTTGATGGCCGTGGAGGTACAATTTAGCATACTTTGAAAGGCGACTACACGTAGAATTGAATTGTAAAATTCGTAATTGTAGGGATCAAATCCCGCTATTTAGTTTCTATTTTACTTATGTATATATTTTTGTTTTGTGTTCAAAGTTATAACAATAATGTTGTTCGGTGTGACTTGAATTCTAATTGTTCTAGTCAGTTTCATATATCGATACTATGATTTTCGTTTGTTTACGTATCGATATTTGAATCGCAAAACTCAATAACACTTTGATTTCGATGCAGTGAGTTTCTATTGTGCTTTTTTTTTTTTTTCGTTTAGGATTTTTATAGATAAATCACAGTGTTGTTATTTTTTTCAAGTTTATTTTATTTTTTTCCTGATTATTACCTCTCTATTCGCATAGACATTTTTTGGCCCAAATTCCACTGAGTCAAGAGTTTTACAGCACGATTACAAACAAAAATGTCACAAGCTAATGGCGGACGACCACATATCAGAACCCACGTTCACACAGCTCAGTGGAAGTCGCCTGCAGAACCGCTAGCGCCCACTCTGAGATTTTTAAGTGGCGAAGACATGTACGTATGATTGAAAAACGAGGATAACAGCTACAGTTTTGATTTGTTAAGTGGGCGACTGCCTGATGCTGATGAATTTTTAAAATCTGCAATATTTCTCCATCGTCACGTTTGACTATGAAAATAAGCAATTTTATAGGTGTGCTCTAAAACATGGCGTGGGTCTCTATCAGATCGCCCACCACCATGGAGATGGCAATTTTGAGGCTATATAAATGGTGCCCACTTCATCGTTTCATCTGCCTCTTCACAGGTTTTCTGCAGAAAAGATTCGGCCATCTCACCTGCTGGAGTTTTAGAGAGAGAGAGAGAGAGAGAGAGAGAGAGAGAGAGAGAGAGATGCCTTGCCTTTATATCTCCACCAACGTGAGCCTGGAGGGGGTGGATGCTGATGCGATCTTTTCGGAAGCTACCAAGGCTGTCTCTTCGATCATTGGGAAGCCTGAAAAAGTAAGCTCTTCTTCTCTCTTCTCTCAGTTTCTCTCTCTAGGATTATATGAACAAACCCAGATTTCACAAATTCATTTTATTTAAATTATTCGTCGATGATTATTGATTGGGGTTTGTGGGTGTTGTTGGGGCAGTATGTGATGGTGATTCTGAAAGGGTCAGTAGGAATATCATTCGAAGGAAACAAAGAGCCGGCTGCCTACGCAGAGATAGTGTCGATGGGCGGCGTTGATTCGGCAGTGAAGAGGAAACTGATTGCGGCCATTGGCACCCTTCTCCACAGCAAGTTGGAGATTCCTCGCTCCCGTTTCTTCCTCAAAGTCTACGACACTACCGCCGGTCGAGGCAACGCCTCAAAATTATGATTCTAATTCACCTCATTTAACTCATAATTTCAGTCAACGTCTTCTCATTTTGTTTTCTTTCAATTTGATTCCTGAATCTGGTTAATGTTATTTGGTTAAATACCAAATGGGTCAATGATTAGATAGTCTTTCTATTTCTAACATAAAAAGAGTTGCAATGAATACTTTGTCCCGGCCCAATCGGGTGCGCCACGGAGAAGAGTCGAGATTTATTTATTCAATAATTGTTCAATTAACGAAAGTAAAAATAGAGCGTAAACGTATCATCACTTTTAGATCTAAGTACCCGTCATTCTGATTAAATATTAACTAAAAAAAAGTATACAATTGAAGAAATAACATAAATTCATGAAAGAAATATTCCAATATCAGCCACGTATTTGCTTCTCCATCATTTTCCCCCTAACCTTTCGGTCAGGCGGTAACCTATATTTGTCCGAACAAAGTTCCCTCCAAGACTCTCAAAAACTCCCGTGCAGAATTCAGACCCACATACTAAATCAAAACCAACCGCCTCTGTCCACCTTCGATCACCAGAAAGGGAGTCAAGGAGTAGTCGAACGTGCATGCACCGAACTCCAAACATGTTCATTTGTCGGTGCCAAAACAGGTTCTCACCCTCTTCGTAAGCGCCAAGCCTAAGGCAGATCAACCGTGAATCTATCATTGTAGTTTTCACAATTAGGATAAATATATTACAGTAAAGTAGAATACAGAGAAATAAACTCAACATGATCAAAAAGAGATAAATGTTTGTTTAGAATCATGAATTAGACAGATGATCATTTATGCACCACGATTATTATTTTAAAGGTAAAAATGAATTTGAACTTCAAACACTGAGTTTAATTTGAAACATCCCTTAAACTAAAAACTCTAATAATTAAAAATTTAAACTATTTAAAACGTAACAAATCAAATCTTAACAGTGACTGATCACCCCCAGTTCTAAATTTATGATGAGAACGAGGGTCGACTCTCATTCTGTCCAGTGCTTATGTAACATTGAATATACTGGATCAATGATCGATGATGGAGGTGGAAAACCTCATTCAATGTGCACTGCACATGATTCGAGAATATAGAATCCCTGGCCCAGAAAAGACCCATGGTGTTAGCCCTACTTTTTGGACAAAGTGAGAACGAGGTTGCTAAAACGACAGCCCGTTCTCAAGTATTTTGCTTGAGAATGGGGGGTTGTTCTCAAGAACGAGGGGTCAATCTTCAACACTATATAAGGAAATGACTTCCATTCTTACCTTCAGACTCGCAAAAACCCTAAAACCTCTACTCTACACGATTTTCTTACTCCAACAAATTTTCTTTATATTAGCAACATCGATGGATTCTGATTCGAATAGATCGGTTGATTTAGACAAGACAATAACTTGTGATGCCAATATAGATTGATATTCGTACTGCACGCTCATATATGATGATGTTTGGGCATTTGATCACCTAGAAGGTAATGAAGAAATAGATGTACAATCGACGTTGAAAACTCTAGACGATGAGTTTCGAACACCGGTACACTTAGATGATGACGAGGTGAAAAGTATACCCATAAGATAAGAAATTTTGGTGGAATTTTATCTGAGGAAAAAATATAGTTCTCTAAAAGCAATTAGAGAAGAAATAATAGAATATGCTTTGAATAATGATTGTGGAATTAAATTCATTAAAGGTGAATCTCGACAACGGACTGTAGTGTGTGAAGATGAATGTGACTGGTGACTGCATGGTTTGAAGATGCAAAATGAGTTTACGTTTCAAATAAAGAACTTCAATGATTCTCATAACTATTAAAGAAAAAATACGAATTAACACGCTACTGCAAAATGAGTAGCAAATCATTATTTAGATAAGTTCAAAAGTTAACTTATGTGAAATTTTTTTTCATTATCGAGACAGTAAAAAAAGATTTAAATATCAACATTATACCAAATTTTGCGAGAAGAGCAAAAAGTGAATCTCGAAAACTTAATAAATGGAAAGAAGATGAACAATACAAGCTATTGTAGTCGTATGTAGATCAAATCTAAATAGCACATTGGGTGTACAGACTTACTTGCTGAGCTCTGTAGATAATGCATCGTTCCTTAGTCAATTTCTAAAGTGTAGACGATTAACTATTAGCTTCTAGATATTTTAAAAGGTAAATAGAGAGGAGAAGAAGAATTATTGGAAGAATTTTGAGTGACCCTTTTTCTTCCAATAAACCAAGTCCATTTAAATAGCCTTTACACTGAAATCTAAATCATAAAAAACAAGGCTAAGAAATAGGAGAATAAACTGCAACTATCTACATACCACTAAAGACCAATTCAATCTGGCTTTATTGGATTTAGAAAACAAATAACAGAAACCCTTAACAAGAGGATGGATGATGGATGGAGGTCCATATCAGTCCTCCCTCCTTATGAATCCTTGTCCGCAAGGATAAAATCTAGATATGTCCTGCGAAACCTTCCTTCATTCTCCCAGGTTGAATCGTTTACTAGAGCTCCTTCCCATTTGATCAAGACTTCAGACTTTGGGTTAACATGGAATACGTCATAGATTTGAGAACCAAGGGGCAAAGATAACCTGTAAGCCACTGGACTCACCCGTTGTATAATTTGGAGAGAACCAAAATATCGTAAGTATTGTTCCAAGGTTCAATTTAGTACCTTAGTTTGTCCGTCAGACTAAGGATGTTAGCTTGAACTCATGCTTCTTGCAATCGAAACAACGCTTGCCAAAAGGAACCGATGAATACCTTGTCTCTATCACTGACGATGGAAGGTGGGACTCCATAGAAGCGAACCACATTAGCCATGAATACCTTAGCCACAGTGTCAGCACTAAAAAGGATCCTTTAAGGCTACAAAGTGGGCATATTTTGTCAAGCGATCCATCACTACCATGATGACAGTACATCCAGTTGTTGGAGGTAGCCTTTCAATAAAGTCTATCGACACATCTGGCCACAGCTGATTGGGACTATGTAATGGTTTCATACAATCAACCTTGCATCTTTTCACTGTTTTCTCATGCTAGGCCACAGAAAAACTAGATTTTGATGCACGAAAATGTCCTCTAGTCGGAGAAGAGTGGCAGTCTGCAAGTATTTGTTGAACCAAAGTTGAAGTTGGGCTCATGTACACTTTTCCGTTTTGAACCATATCCCATCTCGCTGTGTATCAATTGGTTAGGGACTGTGTATGATGAGAAAGATCCTTGTAAAAGGGATCCTGCTTCACCTACGAGGCATTGAAATATATAGAAACTGAAATTCCACCACGCGAGACAAGGAATCAGCAGCCTGATCCTCAAAGCACTGTTGTATTCAACTTTAGAAGCATGCCCAAGGATCTTGAACAGGAGTTGTAATCTGCTAATCAGTTCTTACAATAAATAGTAAGAACAATTCGTAGATGTGAGAGGTCGTTCGCGAGACTTTGGAATGTGCCAGGAGCATTTGCACGAAAAGCTGTCTTTGAAATGTCTTCTTCTTGTACCCAAATCTGATGGAAACCTGACCTTAAATCTAGCTTGGAGCTCATCCATCACTGGAATTGGGTATTTATCTCTGACTGTTATACTGTTTAAAGCTTGATAGTCTGTCTACACAAAATCGCCATCCCCCGATTGATTTTCTCTACTAGTAAAACTCGAGATGAAGATGGAAAATTGCTAGGTCTTATCAATCCAATCTGCAGGAGTTCTCTCACTATAGTTTCTATTTAAGCAGGGGTTTACGTGGTTCGGTCTGGTCTGATTTTGAGAAAAATTAGGACCGGATTAATAATATTCGATTTTCAATTTTTAGAATTAGTACAATCAAAATTTTTTTAAGGATCGGACCAGAATTTCGTTTTCGGTTCTGGTCTAGTTCTAGTTTTTCCATAAAAATATTTTTTTAATAAATTTCTAAAAAATAATAAATTTTTAAAGTAAACTGTAAAATTAAAATGAAAACAACCTTCTTTCGCTTCAATGGCTGCTCCCTTTACACAATTTAATCACCTGGAAAGAAGGGCAAACTAAAAAACCAGATATATAATTCACGTTGGACAAAAGCTCTTCAAAACATTGAAAGATGCATAAAAAAAGTTATTACATTTTTTAAAAAATAGAGGATTAAAAGAATCAGCAATAAAGACACTACATTTGATGAATTATGTCGTCACATAGTATTTTTCTCAAATTCAAAACTAATCACCAGAAATTAGCCAAGCACAGAGACTTTCAACTTCAAACTATTACTACACGTAGCTTGTTGATATCAACAACAAATATTTCATTATAAACATGAGATCTAACCAAAATAGCCTCCTCACAAAACAAATTAAGCGTTTAATTTGAAATTAATTTAGTCATTTATACTTCCTAATCAACATATTTCATGAAACTTAACAGAATGATACTGCGGAGAACAATGTCATTGATATCAAACGCAATGCAAAATTGACCTCTTTCAAGTCAATCAGAATAAAAAAAAAAAAGAAGACAATGTAAATCAATCTCTTTAACTCCATAATCGAAAAATTAATTAAAACAAACAAACAAAAAGTAAAGAAGTACGACGAACACTGCTGATTGGGACAATAAATGGAAGAGCAGTCGCGTAGTTACGGAGAAATAGACGGCAATCGCTTTCGATTATGGAGCTATACATGCTTCAAGATGATTCGAAAACCCATCTTTCTCTCACCCTCGGTTCGTCCTTCATAGGTGACGAAGAGAGAGTGCAAATGCAGGGACTGCGAAGTGTGAGAGAGAACTGAGAAGAAATGGTGCGGGCGCAGCAACTACGAGACAACGAGAGAGAACTGAGAAGAGAGAGTGCAGGGCAGAATAAGGTTAAGGTTATAATGGTCTGGTTCTGGTTTAGTGGTTTTGTATTACTGAACCCGAAAATCAAACCAAGAACTTCGGTTCTCTTAAAACAAACTCAAAATTTCTTTACTAAAGATGCAAAACTAACTAGAACTGGACCAAATTATCGGTTCTGGTCCGATTTTTCGATTCTCGATCTTTTGTTCACCCCTATATTTAAGGCTTTTGGTAGAAAGGGTACCGATAAGGTCTAACATTGATTGGTTCCATATTTGGTTACCTTGGTAAAGGAAGCCAAGTGACTTGAATGACGTTGCACTCTTTACCAATTAAAGTCTTAATGTAGCTTGTCTCGAACCCAAAAATGTATGAGTGACTTCTCCAAGCTTGAACTTGACTGTGAGTTGTTTGTAATATGTTTCGATTAGCCTTGCAAGAATAATACACTTTAATATTTATGAAAAGACGTGTTCTCAACACATGAGATGTCTATTTTTGATATAAGAAAACGTTTTCATAAAACCGAATCCAGAAAAGATCATATCTTTTCTCTTGAAAGGATTAGATCTCTTACACTATCTCTATATTTCTCTCTTTGTCAAATCACATTTGAAATTTTTATAAATTTAAAAATAATTTTTCAAATTTTAAGAAAAATTAATTTTTAAAAATAAATCTTATATAATGAAATCTACTAAATTTTATTAACAGTTGATTTATATAATAAATCAAATTTATCGATTAATTATATAATTACAAAATAATTTTTAGAATATATTTATGAAAATAACTTTTCAAATTAAATTCATCTTATGAGATTTTCTTGATCTATAAAAAAATTATAAGTCAATTGAAGATCAAAATTCATCTGATCAGATTTTTCAGATTACATTTAAATCAAAATTCAAAAAATTAATTTGACAGTTTGTTAAATAACAAACTTCAATTTAAATTTGAAAATGATATATCATCTGATTAGATTCATCAAATATAATTTAAATCTATTAAAATAATCTTAAAGCATTTTATTTTGAATTCAAAATATAAAAACTATTTATATATTTTGAATTATAATATATTTATTTGAGTGTTTATAAATGATTAATCATAATTAATCATTTATATATTTTTTCTTGTAACATGAAAATTTGTATGGTGATATAAGATAACAGATATATCGATGGATTATAAGCTCAAATAATATTTGTTAATTAATATAAATTATTTATATTAATTAATACAATTATTAACTTTAAAGCAATTTCATTAAATACCTAGAGATGCACTCTTAGAACTATAGAGTATATTTACTCAAAGTAATATCCATTATTATAGTTATTACATATGTATTGATCATCTATTAAGATTCGTAATATAGTTAGGTATAAAATTATTAACTTCTCATATTACATATTTATTCTTGACTACAATTACTTA
The DNA here is from genome assembly GCA_022433055.1 of Begonia peltatifolia. Classification (NCBI taxonomy): domain Eukaryota; kingdom Viridiplantae; phylum Streptophyta; class Magnoliopsida; order Cucurbitales; family Begoniaceae; genus Begonia; species Begonia peltatifolia. Next base: position 19,183,178 of record CM039520.1, on the reverse strand, counting down.
TTAATTATACAATTATTAATAATATTTATAAAGTTGCGCGTTAATTATTTAATTCATAAATTAACAAATAGGATAATATTGTATTATGGATTTCATTGTATCAATATTAGCATTCTCAGTTACTCATTTAATTTATTTCTAAAATACAAGATTTATATAATTTAGCTCGTACAAAACTATACCGAGTAAATTAAAAAATAAATTGAAATGAAATAAAAGTATACTAAATAAAATGAGGTAAGATCATATATATATGACCATCATTATGATAAAATTAATTATTTTTCATTTAACAGATATTATTAGACAATATAATTTCATCTGGTATATTCCTATAAAATACATTCACTTTATGTCATTACATATATAGTCGGGATATGACTATACGTTATCAACGAAGTGAATTGTAGTTATGACTTTATAAATTAGAAGATCATATACTTCAAATATAAGTGATGAACTGATGTGATTATTTCTTTTTAAATTTAATATCACATATATCAATATATATATAAATTTAAAATTACACAAATAATCAGTAAATTCTTTTTTGAATTTATAAAGCATATCGTATAATGCAAATATAAAAATTATTTATTAATTACATGCAAGAAAAAATGTTCATAATATTTACTTGTTGGGTACATTATACCCAACAGTTAGGCGTTCTACATCTGTTAATTGTTGTGCTTCCTATTATCCTCTGTTTCTTTCTTTGTTTTTGCCTATATATACAACGTTCATCCAACTTCCTATTACTCGGTTTTCATGTTGCTGATTGCTAGACATGTCAGTGAGTATTTTAAGAGAGTAAAATAAGAAGATAAATATATCATTAATATGATAAAAAATTATCATTCTATTGGAAATTCCTTTTCGATTTTTTATTATGGCATGTACTCATAAGACTGTTGCTTGATGGAACCTATATACATTTCTTCTGCGTCGGATTTAATGGAGTCGATATACGTTTCTTCCAATAATGCACATTCTTCATCCACATCCCTCACATCAGACACATCCCTGTGGAGCTTTGGCTCACTATTTTCTTACTACGATATGTCCACATCATCCGACCCTCCCACATCCTCCGTAAGTTTTGATGCAGTCCAAAGTACAACTTCAGTTGATTTTGGGAGGGTGTTCCTTCCTAATGCTGTTCATACTTTTTTGATGGAACCTCCAAAAAGTGATACTCGAAACTTTGTATACTCGAAATGCTCAACTTTATATGTTCCTCCCTAATGCTGTTCAAACTTTGTATACTCGAAATGCTCAACTTTATGTGTTCTTTACCGTCTTTAACATGTGAAGCTCACTCTCTAGTTTCAGTTTGTTGAGAATAAAGGTGAAAAACTTAACTCTCTCGTTCACAAGATGCCAATAATTATAGCATCAGGCCTTCTTATTTTTTCTCATCGTGGTATTTGCTAACCTAGTTTTGTTTTATGATTTTTTTTTACATTAAACCTTAAACTATGAATTTTTTTAAAAAAACTTCAAAGTTGATTATTTATCGATCCAAACTTCAAAATTTTAAAAATAAGCAATTTAAACTTTTTATACCGGTATAAAGGAGTGGTCTCCGCAGGGAGGTCGACCTATCTAGTTGGAAAGCTCGGTCTCCCTTTTTCCAACAAATTCATGACTTTATCTAGTCTAATTGGACTGACCGACCTCCACCCCCTATTTATTTAATTTTATAATATTATAATATTTTTTTTTATATAAGCGACGACTTTTTGCTCTCTCCGGTGATATTTCTCCGCGTTTACTAGCTATGTGTGAAGTTTTTTTTTTAAAATTAGATATTTATCTGTTATACTGTATTTAATTGGATCACATCTATTATTATTTCTCGTACCGCTTATAATAAAATTATAATTGTATGGTGTAAGTAAATTACTAAAAAAAAAATCCCTATACTTACACAGTACAATTACAATTTTATTATAAGCAGTACGAGAAATGATAATAGATTTGATCCAATTAGCCCGTGAACGCGAGAAATATCGCCGAAGAGAGCAAAAAATCATCTCTTATATAAAAAAAAAAAATTAAAATATTATAAAAAAATAAATAGAAAGGTGGAGGTCGAGCGGTCCAGTTGGACCGGCCGACCTCCACATAAAAAGTCACACATTTTGCTAAAAAAAGAGAAGCCGGCCTTTCAACTGGACAATTTGGCCTCCCAGTGGAGGCCACATTATCAAATCAGTGTAAAAAGTTTAAATTGTTTATTTTCGAAACTTTGAAATTTTGACCGATAAATAATAAATTATGATATTAAAAAAAAAATCATACTTTAAAATTTAAAAAAAAAAAATTTTTTTTATCCAAACTTAATGTATACACACACACCTAGGGCAAAGATTCTCACTTCTTTCTCTCATTTTATGATTCTTTTGTTTTTTCTAGAGTATTTCTCTCTCAACAACTTTCAACAGGCGCTGTCGTTATTAATCTCAAATTTGAAAGAGTAGTTAAACTTTGAACGCGGTAACAATTTATTTTATGTTTTTAAATGTGTTTTAAATGTTGCATTCAATTACATTTGTCTTTTTTGCTGGAGACAAATGTCACCTCACAAATGTCACTTCTAATGATAGCGTACCTCGAGTTGCTTTACCATTATTTTGCCTTCCACTTACGCGAGGACAATAAGACCACCCACAAATATCATGCGAATCAATCCGCCTTCAAATTGTTCATGTCTACTAAGTTGTTGTACGGTATACATCACGTGCTTCATCTCATAGGTTAATGTTCTGATATTCCTTTCTCTCGTAGAATTCAAGCTTTGTTTAAATGTCATAAATCTTACTCGACAATTTTATTACTTTTCTTCTTTCAAAACACATATTCACAGGTAATATTGTTGAAGTATCCAGATTTTTAGACTTTATGTCATGACTATTGTAGAAGATGCACAATATAGTAAGTGCCCCATGCTCCAATTGTCTCCTCTGTCCAAATCCAAGTATCAAGTTGCTTCCACTTGTCATTGATATGCTTTCCCAAGATGCCGTTTCACTCGTTTAATCTATCGATAACAACGAAGATTAGGACTTTTCAGTATTATTTGTTTATATGTGTACATGTGATTCACATGTTATCGTCTTGCTTGAAATTGCTACTCTAATATTATTTTTTGTCTTTAATACTGTCTTCTGTCTCTTTTCGCAATGCGATTATGCTTTATATTTTTTTAAAAAAATTTATTTTACTCTATGTTCATGTGATTTAATTTTTATAGTTGTACAAGAAAAAAAAAACTACTATTCATGGCCGCAAAACAAGACAACGGTTCAAAAATACGACAACTATTTGAGAACGACAGAGAATTATACAGATTGCGCAAAACCACTTGGTAATTTTCTCATACTGCATTGTTCTCTTGTTATGATTATACACAAAAATAGAAGTCTTAATGTTGGACATTTCGTGTATTTAAAAACAGTAAATAATCAGTTCAAACATCCAACTATATCAAAGTAATTTCAATCACAACTACAAGTATCTCTCTGTGTATACTTTTAAACTTATATTTGTGTCTCTTTTGTTATTATTTTTCTCTTTAATTTGCCTTAATTACTGATAATATAATGTATCTTAAAATAAAATAGTTTTATTTACCTATACACAAAATTCATTGTGCTTGAACAATTCTAATTATCTCATGCATTAATTATCATTAATTTAATTCCTTCTTTATAATAAAATAAAATTTTCAATTAAAATAAAAAAAAAAATCTATTTATATCATCAAATTTCCAAAAAAATAAAGTTTTAACATAACTAAAATATTTTTGTTCAAGTTATAAAATTCATGGTTCTTAAACAAATTGTTATTACAACGTTACTATAAAAGTGATAATAGTTAGTAAGCATTGTATTGCAATTATAGCTATTCATGTTGTTCATTATGATAAGGACTTTTAAAATGCTTATTATTATTCATAGTTCTTCTTTCCATATCTCTATATCTACTCATATATTATACATTTCTATAATGAATAATATATGAATCTCTAATTGAATTTGTCTCGTATCATTTTTTTTGATTATTTATAATACCACAATATTTTTTATCTCCACAATTACATAGTTTTTTGACACCGTTACTGTCGTCATTATTTCTTCTATCAATCTCAAGTTATCTTTATTGTTAGGCAAAAAAATTTAATACAAGTCAATTGTTTTTGGTTACTCTTTGGGACAAATAGTGTTCACACCTAACAATATTCTTCTCATTTTTATACTAGAGATGTTAAACGAGCCAAACGAGTCGGGCCGAGCTGAGCCGAGCTGAGCCTAGAAAGTCTCGGCTTATCGAGCTTGTTGAGCCTAACGAGCTGACCCTAAAAATTTTCTAATCCGAGCCGGCTCGTGAACCACGAGCCTAACAAGCCGAGTTTAACGAACTGAACTTATATAAATAAAATTATTTTATATAAATATATTATATATTTTATTAAGTTCCACTAATATAAACTAAAAAATTTTTCTAAGAGCTAAAATATGAATTTATTCAACATTTAATAATAGTCACTTCAAGCATAAATGCATATTACATAAACAAAATATAGTACAAAATATAGCGAAATAATAAGTTAAGCTAAAATCACTCTCAAACTCACATTGTTTTCCATGCATAAAATAAATTAAAAAGCAGGTGAAAAATAACATAACTCATTAAGTGCTAGGCTGATCGTTGTCTTCACCATCTTGTGGAGGGGCACGAGAGTCATATGGCCTCAATAGGAGCTCTGGGAAGATGGGTAATCCTTGACCCAAATGGTCATAATGAGCATTTAATGCTCTCACATATCGTGCAAAGAAAGTTGTCTGCTCTAGTGAATGTTTTTGCATATTCCTCAACCACTGTTCGATGCGACTCTGTTCTCGTGATAACTGTGTTTGCTAATTGGAAATATTTTCCAGCCTTTGTCTTACATAGTGTTCAAAGCTGGTTTGTGGAGCAGACCGATTGACAAACATTTGACTTTGTGTGATGGTGAGATTTTCCAACTCTGTCCCACATCGTTAGTTGAGTAAGAGCGAGGTGGCATGACAGATGATAAAGAGGCACCTTGATTGAGTGACATAGTTTATTGGTTTTCATATCGCTATTTTCGGCGAGCCTCGGCGCAGTCTTTTTTTGTCTGCGCTACGATACTTTGTGCACCAGTTATACTACCATCTGTTCGCTGGATACGAGGCAAAAGAATTAGTTGAGGAGACATTAGCATCCTGCTTAATAAATCTTAATCCATTGTTTCTAGCTTCGCCGTACGGCCACTTAGCTATTCTTGAAATATTTGAGGAGACATAAAATTTTTGCTGGATCCAAGTCTCATATGTTGAGCTCATAGGGACATTCTCAGCCGCGCATAAGTGCGTGATGAAGACAGGGTGGATATGGCCAGCAGTGGTTGAACCTTTACAATATGCACTGATATTATTGTAGATAATTCGTCTGACGTTTATAGAGTGACCAGTGATAATGCAATATAGGAGTAGCACTCGCTCTTTTATGAGCTCAGAATTCTGGGATGTTGACATCAAGTTTCCACTGGTGAACTTGCACCAAGTTTGAGTGTAACAGTTGAGACAACTAAATATCAAGTGTATTGGTTGAGCTGAGTTGACGATTGAATAAACCCACTGTGAACCTTGGTGGTCCATCTATTGTATTATCATCTCATAATCTGACCCCTCTTCCATCATGGTGTGATAATCATCTTGATCTAAGTTGTTTAAACCAAGCTTGACATTAGTGATCTCGGCTGAAAAGTGAATGATCTTGTTACGAACTTTAACGGTTCTATCTGAATTTGATGCCTTGAGATTTGCATAGAATTCTCGAACTACATTTACGTTCGCATCACCACCTAATACAATAAGTTTTTGTCATCCTCGTTGTCTAAGTATGACTAAAATATCTCTGTTAGACTCATCCTCGTTGTCTAAGCATGACTACAATATCTTCGTTAGACTCATCAGGTTGAAATTGGATTTCGAATATAATAACTTTATTTTTTGCCATGAATCTATAAAGTATTTTCTTGCCTCAGAGTTAATGAAAAAGTGATCGATTTAGCCGACTAGAGCTGAGCTTGAGCTTGAAAAACCTTTCAAATGTTTTGGCGGCATTTTTTTAATCTGTAAGTTACACAAGTTTTTAGTTACTAATCACCAAAACAAAATTATCAATTTTTAAAACTTGGAATTCTCACAGACATTTTATTGAACAAGTGGTGTGCACAGTTATAAAACTTAGCTCACAATTGTTTTTGTATCCCAAACCAACCTCAGCAATCAAAATGAAAATGAAAATCAAATAATGCTAAGCCCGAATTCGACAGCTCGAATAATATTTAATTAAATTATCAAATTGCAAAAGAAATAGAACCTAGTAGGATGACTGAGATTCACTGAGTTTAAATGGAAGATTCGGAGGTCGAATGTGGAGAGATTGACGGAAGGCGCTGCGAAGATTTACAGGAGCTTTGACAGTTTTCGGTGTTGAGTTTCGTCTGGTAGTTTTCGAAAGGGCGATTGATCGGGAATTCGGATTGAAGTGAGAGTTTGAGTGAGGGTTTGAGTGAGGGATGTCAGTCAATTTTAAACAGATCGAGAACCGATCCATCGTCCCTCAGTGGTTGATTCATTGGCTCTCGATTTTGCATGTATTTATAATTTATATAAAAAAATAAATATATAAAACATATAATCTTCATTATAAATTTTAAATTTTGCATCACTACAAATTAAATACATTTCAACTAGGTTGACACCCATCTAATTGTTAATCATGTGCAAAATGTCAAAAAAAATTATAAAATAAAAAAGTACTTCAAAATTTAAATTACAATGTTAATCTTCAACGTCTAAAATTCTTCGAGTATTTCGTCCTCTCGTTGTTGGCTTCTCATAATAGCGTCATTCCAATCCTTCATGCAAATGAGTGCCTCCACGAGATCGGTTGCAAGTCGTCCTCGGCGTTTATCGTACACACGTCCATCTGCAATAAAAGCAGACTCTGATGGTACGGTAGAGACCAAGAGTTTTAGTAAATCACGTGCCATTATAGACAGAATAGGATATGTGGTGGAAAATATTTTTCACCAATTTAAAATATCAAAATTTTCTTCGCGAGAAATTGATATTGAGGGTCAAAATAAATTTCTAATTCATTTCGCATAGAACTAGAGTAAGTATCCGTATCTAATTGATTCCAAATATCATGAATACTAAATTGTGAACCTACTATATTTGCACCACCACTATTTGAGCTAACATGTGAAGAAACATGTGAATGACTAACGTTAGAATATTTAAATTCATAAGAAGAATATAAACTAGTAATTCTATGTGTTATTTGATCTATAAAAAATAAAGAAGGAGTTTGTAAATTATTAAAAATTTTATTAATAATGAGATATACTCCTCTTAATTTATATTTGGGATCCATTATACATACATAATAAAAAATAAGAGGAATTTCAAGCCAATATTTTTTAAATTTTGTTTCTATTTTATTAAGTATATCTCTAAATTCATCTATATGTCGATATTATGCAAAATTACCCGTTAAGTTTATAAAAATTAGAAAAACAAGATGAGAAGTTGAATAATAAATTCTCGAACATTCATTTGTTGTATCATAAAATAGTTTTAAAAAATCAAGAAATATATTAGCTACTTCGCAACTAGATTTATCAAAATTAATACTTTGTGTTTTTTCACTAATAAAAGTACAAATAACGTACCAATATGGCCTAACATTTTCTAACATTAAATAAATAAAATTTCACCTATTATCTACATCGGTTTTTAATTTTCGTGTTTTAAATTGGGCAGCTTTGCAAAAATCTTTATATCCTTGTTGTCTCGAATTAGATCCAATTATATAAGAAATTGCATATCTAATTGATTCAATATGAGGCGAAATATATGTCATACCATTTTTAACAACTAAATTTAAAATATGACAAACACATCTCATATGAAAAAGAGAATCGTGAGTAGTATCTAGTTGAAAATAATTTTTAAAATGAGAAATAGCAGCATCGTTAGCACTAGCATTATCAAGTGTTATGTTAAATATTCTATCTCAAATATAATATTCTTGCAATATGGTAACAATATATCTATAAATTGTAATACCAGTGTGGGGATATCCACAGTTACGAAATCCTAAAATTCTTTTATTTAATTGTCAAGAATAATCAATAAAATGAGAAGTTACCACTACATAACCTATAGAATTACGTGCATTCCATAAATCAGACGTAATACAAATAGACATTAAACGAGTATTTGAAAAAAATAAAATTAATTCATTCTTCATATTATTAAATATTTTAATAATATTCATTTTAGTTGTACTTCTAAGAATACGTTTAAAATTAGGGGTAACATATTCTTTCAAAAAATTTTCAAATTCATTACTATCAGTGAATGCTAAAGGCAACTTGTTACAAGTTTTGATATTCTTTCACTCATTTTATTTTGTGAATACAAAAAAGAACCACTACCACTATCATTAGCATTTAATAATTTTTGTATACGATCTCTAACTTGGTCGTTTAAGTGACATTTTTGATAATGCCTATTTAGTAAGGTAGTTGAACTACCATAAACATATGCATAATTTTTAATATAATATTTACATTGATCTCTATATTCTACTTTTCTACTAATTTTAATATATTTCATTACAAAATGTTTTCATATTTCAGAAGTTTTGTTTCTTTTTTTTTTTAGGTGATGAAGTGGATGTTGATGCTTGTGCAGATGATTGTCCCATTGAAAATGAAGGATTTAATTTTCTAATTTCTTCAATATCATTATTAATACTATAATTACGTGCATCCATGACTAAAATTAAATTTTTAAAATAAATTTTAAATAACAAAATGATACCACAAACCAATGTTCAACAAAAGCTCATAGGTAGTGTGAATTGATCAACTCACTTATACGAAACTTTAAAAAATTAATGTAACAAAATTAAGTTAGTATAACTATAAATATAATTAAAAATTAGGTAAATATATGTAAAAAAAAACTAAATTTTACCTTCTTGAACCAAATTAACAAAGAATTGAGAGTACCAAATGGATTTATAACAAATTGATTGAGATAAAAGAGAGAGACTGATAGAGATTAAGGTGAAAGAAAATAAAGATAGGCTGAAGAATTTATAGAAAAAATTTAGAGAAGGAGCAGAGAGCAGCTCCCTGCTACAATAGCCACATTACTGTTGCGCCTGATAGCTATGAGAGCATGATATTGTTACCGTTTCTAAGAATTTAGGTTTGACAGATCAGACCATTGGAAATATAAGTTGATCTTCTCAGCAACGGTCATCAGATCTAATGACCGTTGGAAATCTAAAGCGATTGATCGCCAGTAGTGCATTTGGTGGGGCGATCAATTGTCCCTACCACTGCCTCAGCTCTGTCAACACACTGCCTCAGCTCTGTCATGTTGACAAAGCTAAAGCTATTAGGGGCGATGGATCGCCCCTACTGCCATGTGGTAGGGGCGATTGATCGCCTCTAGTGGGGGCGATCAATCCCCCCTACCACAGCCATCGCCGATCGATCGCAACAAAACTGCGATCGATCGCCCCTCCCTTTATGCAATTTTGTTGATGGCAGATGCATGGTCGATTGATCGCCCTCATTCGTGATCGATCGGCTTTACCACCGAGCTGACCGATTTTTGGGTATCTGGGCGTCGGAGACAGTAGGCAGACATGACCTCGAGTCCCGAGATCCAGCTCGCGGGCAGGCTTGTTGACCCGGTCATCGACGAGCTTGTGAGCCCGGACGGCTGAGATCAGCTTGGTCAGTCTGTTTGGCTCGAGCCAAATCCGCTCGTTGCTGTAGCGGGTCCAGCTTGGCTCGATCCACTACAGGAACGAGCCGATCGAGCGGGCTGGTGCCAACCTGCCCGTTTAACATATCTATATTATACGATCTCTACGCCAAATTCTCTAAAGAAAATACACATTTTTGTACTTTTGTTAGAGCACATAATAATACTTTTGTTTTTATTTCATTTAGTGCAAAATAAGATAAATTATTATCACGCTAAGGGAATATACATCTTCCTTATTCAATGACAAATATACTACTTTATAAATGGTATATTCTCCTATGATGAACAACCCTCATGCCTACAACAGTACTTCTAAGATATTGAGTTGCAACTTGAGCATCAGTTGCAATTAACTGATAGATTGTGTGAAGAAACCACTATAAAATTAGTGAAAATTATGTTTCATAATTCATATGTCCTGCTCTTTTGTAACTTTACAGATATAAATATAAGAGATGTTTGTAATCATGTTATATCAATAAGATTTTGGACTAGCTCGGACCAACGAACTTACAACAATCCCCGTGTTTCTTTGATGATTATATTATGAATAATTCGCTTGGCATTGGGAAAATAATTGGCAACATGTCATTAACACAAAGATGAGAGAAAATATTGCCCGTAAAACATATAACACAAATAGATGCCAATATCTCATTACGAACATTATTTCTATCCGATTCGTGACAAGAAGTCAGTAACTCGCCTTCAAACTAGTACTTTCCAAGTATTATTACAAAGCATCAATTTTTTTTTTTATGTAATCAAGTACTTTGAGTTCATTTATTTGAAGGAAATCTTGCCTCCGTTTTAACAATTTTACCATTAATTTTCCCCCTTTTTATCAAGAAAATCTCTTCCAACTTGCCTAGAAAATTGACCTCCCCCCACCCCAAATTAGCGAGCTCGCTTCTCTCCTTCTTTCCCCAAAATCCTTTGCTTCTTAGAGTAAAATGTCCTTGCCCAATAGGTCGCTTCCCTGTGTTGGCCCAACGTATTTTTTATTGTTTAAATAGGTTGAAATTCAATTTAGTATTTTTTTTTTTAATTTATTTCTTCTTTGACCCTGAATTTTTTTTTAATTTTATCAATTAATTTTAAACAAATACCAAATGATATTTAATTTAGTTAAATTTTTTACCACACGTTTAGCACATCATGAGAAGATAATTTGAAAAGTTTCGTGATTTTATTACATTTGCACAATTTTTTATAATTTTAGTTATTTATTTTATAAAATAATTATAATAAATCATACAATTGTTAGAAAATCAAGAAACTTTTCTGTTTACCTTATCATGATGTGCTAAATATATAGTAAAAATTTTAACTAAATTAAATATTATTTGACATTTTTTTTAAATTAATTTATAAAATGAAGAATGAATGAAAATATGTTAAGAGTTCTCAATGACTTTTGCACGTGAATTTTAACTCTAATAGAACGAGATATTTTTTTTTATAAAAATAGTCTCATATTTTATGTGTAAAATAAAGAACGAGAAGTAACCGGTTAATTATTATAAATTTTTTTTTTGATAGTTTAAGATTTTTTTTTTAACACCATGGTCAAAATGATTTAACCCAAACGAATAATTAATCAGATAGAAAGCACACATCAAATATAGCCGTTGGAGGGAGGCTGAGTTAGATGCCCATGTTTCAAACCAAGCCGTTGCATTTGGGGGAGAATGGCACTGTCGGTTGACTGAACAAAAAGTAGCCGTTCTGCAATAAACTGAAGAACTCCGACCCATTTCATCTCACAACCTGAAGGTTCCCAACCTCGCCCACCATTCTCTTCGCTTGCTTCGTCAGACCCCAGTAGGATTCCGACTCACTTTCCCTTCTCTCTTCTTCTACTTCTCCGGTGGCAAGCTTGGGTTTATGGGAAAAGTTTGCCCGGACCCACTTCCTCTGCAGGGGAAATGGAAGAGCCACTTCCTCTGTGCTCTCCTGTTTGCTAATTTTTTGGCTCTCACCTTTCAACTTGCCTCAGGAAAGCCCGGGGAGGAAGTGATTATCACCATAGAAGATTATCAAGCGCTGACGGCGTTCAAGAATGAACTGATTGATTTCAGAGGAGTTCTTAGTAGCTGGAACGACAGTGGATTCGGAGCTTGTTCTGGTGGGTGGGTCGGAATCAAGTGTGTCAATGGACAGGTTATAGCAATTCAGCTTCCATGGAAGAAACTCGGAGGCAGAATTTCCGACAAAATCGGACAGCTGCAAGAGCTTCGTGAGCTCAGTCTCCATGATAATCTTCTTTCTGGTTCTCTTCCTTCCTCCCTTGGCTCTCTCTCTAAACTCAGAGGGATTTACCTTTTTAATAATCAACTATATGGGTCTATTCCTCCTTCAATCGGCCATTGCTATGTTCTTCAAACTCTAGATTTAAGCAATAATTCACTCACCGGAATAATACCTCCGGCTATCGCAAACTCTACCAGGCTATACAGACTGAATCTTGGCTACAATTCATTGTCGGGTTCGATCCCTAGTAGCCTACTCCTCTCTCCTTTGCTCACAATCCTCTCTCTCCACCACAACAATATATCTGGTCAAATTCCAAATAGCTGGGGTGGGTCTGGAAATGGAAGCTACCGCCTTCAAATTTTGAAACTTCATCATAACCATCTCTTTGGTGGTATCCCAAATTCTCTGAGTAAATTAACTTTCGTTGAAGAGATTTCTCTTAGCCATAATCAGCTTTCTGGTTCCTTACCCAGTGAGCTAGGCAAGCTTACTCGCCTCCGACTGCTTGATTTATCGACCAATATGATCAACGGAACATTTCCAGACAGCTTGTTTAACCTCTCCTTTCTTGTTTCGTTGAATCTCGAAGGCAATAACTTTGACGGAAAAATTCCTGATTCGTTCGTTAGATTACAGAATCTCTCGATTATCAACCTCAAAAACAATCAGCTCCATGGGGAGATCCCTGTGGATATTGGAAATTTATCCTTAATCAGTCAGCTGGACTTCTCCGAAAATAACTTCACCGGAGGAATTCCGGCATCGATCAGCAGTCTGGCCAATCTTACTTCTTTTAATGTCTCCTACAATAATCTCTCCGGCCCTGTTCCACTGTCCCTCTCGAAGAAATTCAATTCCAGCTCTTTTGCGGGGAATCTTCAGCTATGTGGGTATAGCCCTTCGCTCCCATGTCCTTCTCCATTGCCGTTAAATATTCCAGCTCCAGCGCTAGAAACATCAACAAAGCATCGCCGGAAACTGAGTACAAAGGACATAATTCTGATAGCAGTTGGGGCGCTTCTGGTGTTCTTACTCCTATTTTGCTGCATATTGGTCGGCTGTTTGGCGGGCAAGAAAGATAATGGTAAAATCTCCAAACAGGATACTTTAAGGAGCAGTGAGAAAGCAATTCCGGCCGGCACTGAAATCGGAACCGGCCAGGCAGGTGGAAAGCTAGTCCATTTCGACGGGCCATTCGTGTTTACAGCAGATGATCTCCTGTGTGCAACTGCAGAGATAATCGGTAAAAGCGCGTACGGGACAGCTTACAAAGCGACATTGGAAGATGAAAATGTAGTTGCAGTGAAGAGACTGAGGGAGAAGGCAACGAAAGTGCAGAAGGAATTCGAGCATGAAGTTGCAGAAATTGGGAAGATTCGCCATCCAAATCTTCTATCCCTTAGAGCTTACTACTTGGGTCCTAAAGGAGAGAAGCTTCTTGTATTTGATTACATGCCCAATGGTAGTCTCGCTTCCTTCCTCCATGGTGAGATTTCCTCTTCCGCCATTTTTTTTTCATCCTTGAAACTGCTAGAAAGCTTAGTTTGCTCGTTGAATTTCGCAGCTCGAGGGCAGGAGAGCTTAATCGATTGGGCTACGAGGATGAAAATAGCAGTGGGAATCACTCGAGGACTCAGCTACCTCCACTCAGAAGAAATCAACATTATCCATGGAAATCTGACCTCAAGCAACGTCGTTCTGGACAAGAAATCAAACGCCAACATCGCGAATTTCGGCCTCGCGCGTCTCATGACCACCTCCACCGCAAACACCAACGAGATCGCTACAGCTGGAAGTCAAGGCTACAACGCCCCCGAGCTGTCTAAGACCAAAAAGACCACCTTAAAAACGGATATGTACAGCCTCGGAGTGATCATTCTGGAGCTCTTGACCGGAAAATCCCCCGGCGAACCACTGAATGGAATGGATTTACCTCAGTGGGTCGCTTCAATTGTGAAGGAGGAGTGGACGAATGAAGTTTTTGATTCGGAACTGATGAGGGACACACCCACAATTGGCGATGAATTGCTGAACACCTTGAAATTGGCTCTTCATTGCGTGGATCCTTCGCCGGCTGCCCGGCCAGACGTGCAGCAAGTTCTCGAGCAGTTGGAGGAGATTAAGCCAGTTCCTGCGGAAGAAGATGATACTCACATCCCTTCATCAAACCCATAAAGGATCACCCTTCAATACATATTACATTTATGACAAGTACAATCAAAGGAATGCACAAATCAAAGCTCCCAAGCCATGTCAAAACACAATCATGGATCCTAAAATCACGCAGTTTCTACCTTTAAATGATTCTTTGATTATATATTAATTACCATAAAATTATTGATTTAGTTGTATATCAAATATGATACCTATTTGTCTCATTTTCTAAACCTCCAATGAGCAACATATTTTTTTCCCTTCCTTTGTTCAAGATTTTCAACCTGCCCGACAACACTTCTCCCATCCCCTCTTCCCCAAGTCAAAATAACCTTATTTTCATCAATGTTGTTTCCCAACTCTCTCTCTCAAATTAAACCCATCTAATTATCCTTCGTCGCGTGCTCAATTTCAATAATTGTTTTTTGGCTACAATCTTCTCGACTTTCTAAATAGAACAGTTACTTGTCCACCCGCAACCATCACAGAAAATAATGTTAGTCAATCTAATCGTGCTCACGTATGATGGCACCGTCAAGATCAGCTACTTCTTTATGTTATTCTTGCTTCTTTCTCAAAAAAGTGTTATCTCATGAGTCTCCTCTGCATCAATGACTCAAGAAATTTGGTCGAGATTGGCTTACTTATATGCCAATCGATCGAATCACATAATTATTCAACGAAAACCCACACTTAGTCAGATGTCACGTGGCGATAAACTAGTTGTTGACTATCTTCAGTCTATTAAATCCATTGGCGATGAACTTTCCATTATTGTTATTCCTCTAAAGTGATGCAGACATTTTTATATATTGTACTCGAGGACTTGGTGATGCTTACAAAGAAATAGTTGTTGTCGGAAAAATTGAGAGACTACAATTACTTTTGAAGATTTATATAATCAACTTGTTGATCATGAACTATCTGTCTCTTGCCAGCAACCCAAACTTAATTATTCTCCAATCGCGGCAAATTATTTCTTCAAAATCAACCCACTCCAATGGCTAATCACACTACAACATATTCTAGCAGCCAAAACAAAAGGGTTATGGATTCAACTTCCTCTCGTCATGTAACATCTGACCTTTCTAATTTATCCATGCATCACAATTATGTAGGACCGGATGATGTTATCATTGGCGATGGTTCAAGTCTTACCGTATCTCATATTGGCTCTACTAATCTTAAAAATTCTCGTCACAATTTTTCTTTATCGAATGTTTTATATGTTCCCATCTATACAACAAAATCTCATTTTCGTCTCAAAATTTGCAAATCCAACAACACCTCTATTCAATTCTTTCATTATTTCTTTGTTGACAAGGACTATGCACGGGGTAACTATCCTTCGTGGGAAGAACAAAAATGATGTTTATTCATGACCTGAGACAATGGAATCAACAGCTACTTCTCGACCGCAAACTTTTGTCACCATCAAAGCTTCACTCCCAATTTGGCACAAACATCTCAGTCACCCCTCCAACAAAATCCTTTCTCGTTTAGTTAAGTCTCAATTTCTACGATCGTTTTCTACTTCTACGAATTGTCATTGGAAACCTTGTCATTGTCATAAAAGCCATCGTTTACCATTTGGTAAAAATTCCTTACAAAGTCATGACATCTTAGATCTTATATACATTGATATTTGGGTTCTTCCGGTTTTATCTATTGATGATTTTAACCATTATGTCATATTTATTGACCACTTCACAAAATATACTTAGGTATATTCCTTAAAATCCAAATTTAATGTTTTATCAGTTTTTCAAAAATTTAAGATTTTTTGTTAAAAATTTTTTTAAAACATCCATTGTAACCGTTTATTTAGATGGAGGTGGAGAATTTCAAGTATTAAAATCTTTCTTAGCTCGTTCTGGTATACAACATTTGAAAACACCACCATACACACCTCAACACAATGGTTCGGCTGAATGACACCACCACTATATTGTTGAAACCGGTCTTGCTCTTCTTCACAATGCATCATCATCTCTCTCTTTTTGGTCTTGTGCTTTTCAACTGCTTCTAATAAGATCTCTCCATTTGAAAAGCTTTTCAAAACTACTCCCAACTATTCTAAGCTAAAAGTTTTTTATTGTTATATTTTCTATGGCTAAAACCATACACTCGTCCTAAACTTGAGTTAAAATCCAAACATTGTATTTTTCTAGGCTACTCCAATGACCAAAGTACCTACAAATGTTATCACTAAACTCTAACAAAATTTTTCACTCTTAAACATGTTGAATTCATTGAAACTCAATTTCCATTTGAAGCTACATCTAAATCATCCACTCACTCATCTTCTAATTTAATAGATCAATGGAGCTCTTTGTCCTCATTATTAAATGCTCATTTTTCTACTCAATTTAGTGTGTTTCATCACTACACAAATCTAGTATCTCTTCAGTTACTGTTGATTCCAATGTCTGTCAACCTACACATTTACATCATCCAATATCTTCATACCAAGACAACCCTCCCACATCAAATACTTCCTCCATTACAAGCAAAACCATCTCAACACATCCTCTCATCCTATGATTTACCACATCCCGCAATAATATTTTCAAACCTAAACAACATCATCTTACAACGAAACATCTTCTTTATTATTCCATTGAACCAAGTAGTGTCACTCAAGCCATTAAAAATCCTCTTTGGCATCGCGCTATGGAAGAATAACTTAATGCTCTCATTAGAAATGGTACGTGGGAACTCGTTCCTCCCACCCTAAAGCAAAATATTGTTAGTTGGAAATTGTTATTCCAGATAAAAAGAAATTCTGACAGCAGCATTGCTCGATACAAAGCTTGCCTTGTTGCCAAAGACTTTCATCAGCGTTTTGGTCTTAATTATACTGAAACATTTAGTCTTATTGTTAAACCAACCACCATCAAAACTGTTCTCAGTATTGCTCTTACACATGGATAGTTGATTCAACGACTCGATATCAATAATGTTTTGCTTCATGGATCTCTCAATGAGGAGCTGTTCATGCACCAATCCCCTCGTTTCATTAACTCTTCTAACTCCAATCATGTTTGCAGACTATGCAAAGCCCTATATGGTCTTAAAGAAACCCCACGGGCATGGTGCATAGAGCTAAAATCTTTCTTCCTCTCATATGGTTTCGTAAACTGCAGAGCCGACAACTCATTGTTCGTCTTCACCCATGAAGCACTTATCATGTACTTTCTAGTCTATGTCGATGATCTTCTCATTATAGGCAACAATGAAGCATTTATCAACAAATTCATCAATGCTTTCTCAACTAAATTTTCCATTAAAGCCTTGGGTCCATTGAGTTATTTTCTTGGTGTGGAAGCAATCTCTACTCTACAAGGGATGTTTCTTGGCCAACATAAATATATATGTGACTTGTTAGCCAAGACTAACTTAGAAGGTGCAAAGGAAGTAAACACTCCTATGTCTACATCACCTCCTCTTCTTCTTCAAAATAGCTCTCCTCCACCAGACCCTACACAGTACAGAGGTATTATTGGAGCTCTTCAATACCTATTGTTAACAAGACCAGATATTTCTTATATAGTTAATAAACTTTCACAATTCAATGCATCAGCCAAGCAAAACTCATTGGAAAGCTACAAAATGGCACTTTCGATATCTCAAAAGTACCATTTATTATGGTCTATTTCTTGAACGTCATCAACCTCTCAGGATCACTGCTTTTTTCTGATGTCGATTGGGCTGCCAATCGTGATGATTACACATCCACTGATGCATATATTGTCTAACTAGGAGGAAATGTCATTTCATGGAGCTCTCACAAACAAAAATCTATGGCCAGATCTTCAACTGAAGCTGAATATCATGCTCTAGCCTCAGCATCTGTTGAAATTCTTTGGATTAAATCTCTTCTTTTTGAACTTAATCTCCACAAAGCCTAATATTTATTGTGACACTATTGGAGCCACTCAACTTTCTGCTAATCCAGTGTTTCATTCTCGCATGAAGCATAATGCTCTTACATCCACTTTGTTCAAGATTTGGTAAATAAAGGTACTCTTCAAGTCACTGATATCTCCACCAAAGACAAGCTAGCATATGCTCTCAGCAAACCTCTCTTGCATCAACATTTTATTCCACTCAGTTCTAAGATTGGTATCTCCAATGGAAGCACCATCTTGCGGGGACATGATAAGCACAATCAAAGGATATCGTATGAATGCACAATAATATCTTGACATATCAAGAGACAATCATGGATCCTAAAATCACTTAATTTCTACTGTTAAATGATTCATTATTGTAGATTAATTACCATAAAATTCCTGATTTAGTTGTATATAAATAGCATTGTAATATGCAAAGATTAGTATGAATAAAAGTATCATCTCCGTTTCTCTCAATTTATTCATTTAATTTTTTTTATTTTTAAAATTTCTTAGAAATCTAATATATATAAATATATAGAAGGATTACATGGGACGCCTCTTGAAATAAAAATTTACAATTATATTCATAGTTCTTTTTAGAACATGATACATGAAAAAAAAACTCATTACTAGAAATTCAAAAGTACAATTGAGTTTTGTAAATCAAGTTGAATTTATATAACAACTATAAATAATAATACTAAATATGAGTTCAACCCAGTAGAAATAAAAAATTTATTATAAAAAAATCAAATAATAAGTAAAAATTTTAATATTGATATAAACATGACCCCATCTCAATAAAAAGTAAGTCACTAAATTTTAATTATTTTTATCTTGTCACGTATTACAATGCATGAAGAACCATTCAATTTTCAACTAGAAAATTCTTCACTTTACCCACCAATTACAATTATCATATCGTTGGAGAGGTTTAATCTCTCTTTTATTTTTCGTCCTGGCTATGTAGTAATGTGCTCAAACTAAAAATTGTGATGGTGTAGAAGCAATATCGCGTTGAACATTTGAACTTGATTGACACGTAGATACTAATGTAAATTCGACCAAAGCTTAAACTTAAATTTCACCAGAACACTTCATTTCTACTGAGCTTTCTTAATAAAATTTTGAAAAGATGAATTGACAAGCACAGTAGACTCATCAAATATAACGTTCCGAGAGCTAATAAGTTTACGAGATTCAACTCACAATAATTTGTATGCTGTGACCAGACTTCTAAACCAAAAATATTTACTTATGAGATTTAGGATCTAGTTTTCCACTATCAACATGAGTATATATGTAAGACAACCAAATACTTTCAAATTAGAACAATCAACAGGACTACTAAACCATACTTCTTCATAATTCTTCTTGTCAATAGTAGTTGACAAAAAGCGATTCATGAAATAATAAGCAATGATAGCAGCAGCTTTGGCACAAAGTGACTTAAGTGAACCATAATAGCGTTGAGTTTTGCAACCTGTTGAAGAACAAGGCAAGAAAAGAAGAAGAAGCAATCGCAGATCTGTATTCCATGAGAAGGTTTCTGTACAATATACATTGTGAAAGAGAAAACTATAATGATGATGATAAGACAGTAGTTACAAATAGACTAAAATACTTAGGAATAATCTAAACAGTAACTATATATGCTAATACCCCCCCTCAAGATCAAGGTCGATGGCCGAAGATCTTGGAGAGAAAGTCGGTGAACAATGCCGGAGGTAGAGGTTTGGTGAGAGCGTAAGCCAATTGGTTTTTCGAAGGGGTGAATTGTACCAACAACCTCTTTTGAAGTACTTTTTCGCGAACGAAGTGGTAGTCTATTTCCACATGCTTAGATTTGGAGTGCAAGACAGGATTAGAGGCCAGATAAGTAGCACTGAGATTGTCACAGAGTATGATGGGAGGGTCGAGGGGAGTAATACCGAGTTCTTGCAAGAGGGACTGGATCCAAAGGATCTCGGCCGCACCGTTCGCAACACTGCGATACTCTGATTCCGTGCTGGAACGAGACACGGCACGCTGTTTAGTAGAGGACCAGGAGACGAGATTCGTGCCAAGAAAAATACAAAAGCCACTGGTGCTCTTACGGTCATCCGGGCAGGAGGCCCAATCAGCATCCGTATAGCAAGTTAAATGAACAGAGGCAGAGGGCCTAAAGGAGATGCCGAGAAGGATTGTACCTTTAAGATAGCGCAAGATGCGCTTGATGGCTTGCCAGTGAGCGTCAGACGGGGCATGCATAAACTGGGAGACTTTATTCACTGCGAAGGCTATATCAGGTCGCGTGAGACAGCAGTATTGCAAACCACCAACAATACTTCGATATAGAAAACCATCCTGAAGAGGTGTGCCTGATTGTAACGAGATGACCGGTCCAGCTACCATTGGAGTTGGAACTGGTTTGCAAGATGCCATGTTGGCTCTGTGGAGAAGATCCATGATATATCGGGACTGAGAAAGATGCATAGCCGTAGAGGTCTGAGTGACAGAAATGCCTAGAAAGTAGGATAGAGATCCAAGGTCCCGGACTTTAAATTGAGAATGGAGATATATGAGCAGCTGCTCTAACAAGGCTGGGGAGTCACCTGTCAAAATGATATCATCCACATACACGAGCATAATAATAACAGAAGAGTGTGTCCTACGTACAAAAAGTGATGAATCAGACCGTGATGCAGAGAAACCCCAATGGAGTAAAGCAGTGTGAAGTTTGGTGTACCAGGCTCTCGGAGATTGCTTGAGACCATAGAGGGCTTTATGTAGTAGGCAAACAGCCGACGGAGATGATGGATCAATGAAACGGGGGGGTTGGTGCATGTAGACCCTTTCAGTGAGGTCACCGTGTAGAAAAGCATTGCTGATATCAATTTGCTTAATAGGCCAATGAGAAGACACAGCTAAAGAGAGAACGAGACGGACAGAAGTGGGCTTGACCACTGGGCTGAAGGTCTCATCATAATCAATGCCTGCAGTTTGATCATAGCCTTTGGTTACGAGACGAGTTTTATATCGAGAGATTGTACCATCGGGATTTAATTTCGTTTTGAAAACCCACTTGCAGCCTATTAGTTTCGCACCGCATGGAAGGGGAACCAAAGTCCAAGTATTGGTTTCCTGGAGGGCAGAAAATTCCTCTGTCATAGCGGCAAGCCACTGGGGACATTTTGCAGCTTGGGTAAAGGTTCTGGGTTCAGTTTCAGGTGCCAGAAGGAGAGCTCTTGGCTTAAAAACCCCAGCTTTGGCTCTGGTTGTCATGGGGTGGGTATTTGGAGCGGAAAGGGTGGGTAAGGGTATGGCAACAGATGGAAGAGATTGAGGCATGGTAGGGGAGCTGCGGAGGGAGAGGGGAGTAGGGTTAGTCGGAGGGAGAGGAGAGGGAGCTGGAATAAGAAGGAGGGAGGTAGATGTGGTTGATGTAGGCACAGTGGGGTGGGAGGGATGAGGAAGATAAGGAATAGAGATTTCGAAAGGTGATAGGATGGAAGTGGGCTTGGTAACGGAGGCAAAAGGAAATTGAGACTCCACAAACGTGACATGACGAGAGATATAAATGTTATTAGATTCGGGTTCAAGTCAGAGATAACCTTTATGATACAGACTAGGTCCGAGAAAGACACAAGGACGAGAACGAGGTTGGAGTTTGTGTTGGTTAAAAGGACGAAGAAGAGGGAAGCACAAACAACCAAAAACACGAAGTGACAAGTAATTGAGAACTTTATGTAGCAGGCATTCGTAGGGCGATTGATGTTGGAGGACAGGAGTGGGTAGCAGATTGATTAAGGTGGCTGCGTGGAGGAAGGCGTAGGTCCAGAAATGGAGAGGAACAGAAGAATGAAAAAGTAGGGCGAGGCCCGTCTCGACAACGTGACGATTTTTGCGTTCAACTCTACCATTTTGGTTGGGAGTATATGGGCAGGAGACACGGTGTCGAATGCCAAGAGATGTAAAAAGACGGGTGAGGGCTTGAAATTCTCCACCCCAATCCGATTGAATAATTTTAATTTTTGCATCGAACTGTGTTTTAACAAACTGATAGAAATGAACAAAGGTGTTATACACATCACTTTTTAATTTTAAGGGAAAGAGCCAAGTGAAACGGGTACAATCATCCACAAATAAGACAAAATATCGATCACCCGTAATTGATTTAATTGGAGATGGACCCCAAACGTCCGAATGTACAATATCAAAAGGGAATTTGGCACGAGATTGAGAAAGTGAGAAATGAAGTTTGTGGCTCTTGCTCATTTGGCAAGAAGTACAAAAGAGTGGTTGGTTGGGTTTGAAAGGTAGATTGCAGGTTTGAAGAACCTGTTGCATCACCGATGAGGATGGGTGGCCCAATCGGTGATGCCAAAAGTTGTCTGAAGGATGGACGGGAGGAGTAGACCGAGCTTCGAGCATCAAAAGGGGGCGGCTGATGGAGTGTGATAAAGACCGTCACTGAGCTGCCATGGAGCAGCGTCTGGTGTGTAAGCCGATCCTTGACAAAAAAGGAATTCGGGTGAAACTCAACAAACACGGAATTATCTTGACAAAGCTTAGACACACTTAAGAGATTGTGAGACAGATTAGGAGAGTGATAGACATGCTGCAAAAGAAGGGAGTGATCGATTGCCGGAATAGTAGCAGAACTGAATTTTGAGAGGGGGAGAAGAGTACCTTCAGCTGTTGCTACTTGCGACGGAGATGAGAGATGTTGAGGACGGCTGAGGAGATGAGAATCCAGCGTGAAATGATGGGTAGCGCCGGAGTCGAGAACCCATGAATTGGCCGGTGATAGGGCAGAGGTAGTTGGGCGAGGATTCCACGATGGCCGATAAGGACGCTGAGAGACGAAGTGCGCTTGCATCTGGGCCGGCGTCGGAATGGCGATGACAGAGTTTTGTTTTTCCAAGCGGAAATCAAAGCTTTGAAGCTGGCTCTGAACTTCTTCCAGCGGAGGTTCATCGGCACAATTTGTAACCGAGGTCACGAACGTGTTGTACTTGCTGCCTAGACCATTGAGGAAGTAGATAATTTTGTCTTTGTAAGCGACTGGCTCGCCGACTGCCGCAAGAGTATTGCACAGGGCAGTGAATTTCTGAGAATAACTAGAGGCTGAGAGGCCATCTTTAGAGAGAGAGAGTGCAAACGACTTCGTAGATCTGTTATTCGGGCCAAGGAGGAGGAAGCAAAGAGCCGTTCCAGGGCTGACCAGACTTCGCAAGCGGTGGAGAAAGCAACGATCTGTGGTAGGAGGTCCTCAGACAGTGAGGCAAAAATCCAACTCATAACGATTCTGTTGTAGCGTTGCCACAGAGTGTGGTCTGGGTTTATTTGGGTGGATTCTGCATCCAGAAATTTAGGAGGTGAAGGAGAAGAAGAGTCTAGGAGATGTTCGATGCCGTTCGCAATGATGACATTGAGGAGCTGCGCCTTCCATACTAGGTAATTTGAGTTATTGAGCTTAACTGTGAGTGTTTGGTTGACTGTGGGTAACGGAGGTAGAGGAGAGGAGTTAGAGATCGTAGGAGAGGCAGTGGTCGAACTAGAGGATGCCATTTCTGGCTCTGATACCACGTTGAGTTTTGCAACCTGTTGAAGAACAAGGCAAGAAAAGAAGAAGAAGCAATCGCAGATCTGTATTCCATGAGAAGGTTTCTGTACAATATACATTGTGAAAGAGAAAACTATAATGATGATGA
Organism: Begonia peltatifolia; assembly: GCA_022433055.1. Taxonomy (NCBI): domain Eukaryota; kingdom Viridiplantae; phylum Streptophyta; class Magnoliopsida; order Cucurbitales; family Begoniaceae; genus Begonia; species Begonia peltatifolia. The sequence continues at coordinate 19,159,279 of CM039520.1, read as the reverse complement.
TAAGACAATAGTTACAAATAGATTAAAATACTTAGGAATAAACTAAACAGTAATTATATATGCTAATAAATAGGACATTCTACGTAAAGGTCTTGTTTGTTTGCCTTGCAAATCCATTTTGCTGCAAAGTTCTATGCACTGTTAAATGCCTAAAAGTTTCTTAAAACTTGCAAAAAGAATGAAATTTGTCTGATCAAAACTCCATGTCATTTTCAGTGTGTGGATATTTGACCCGCTTCACTGTCTACTTTTTAATCAAAGCCTTGCACTTTTTGGAAGCACAAAATACATCACTCTTTTACTTAAGAAAGATCATCAAACCTTTTTGAAGAAATCAAGTAAAATTAACTTATAACTAGAACCTCTCTTTGAAGATACTGGAGTTGGTGTACAAAGATTAGAATGTATATTGACTCAAACATTTGTTGTCTACCTACCAAACCACTTGTGTTCTAGGTCTTAGACTAGATATGGATTGAATATGTGTAAAAATACAAACTTCAATACAAAATATCATTTTATGCTTCACCAAGTTGGAAACTAAATCACAACACACTATACTCAGTGTAATGATCCAAATTGTTGTAGTAATTTCAATTAGAACGATTAAGTGAGATTAAGATGGTAATAAACTATGGTTAAGCTAATACATTGAATTATTCATCAAAGTACATGTGAGTATAAATTAAATAACAAATGTTGTAGTGATATCATAATTTGAAAAATTTACAGCTTCACATTAGACACATAAGGAAAGATAATGACATTTGAATGAAAGGACTTAGACATATGCAATAAAAGTTATTCATTTTCAAATTTAGTTGATCTATATTTATTTCACTCCCCTCGAGCCATTCCATAGGTCGAACCCTCTCCAAAGCAGTCAATCCTTTATAGTGTCGACTGACCTTGCAAAGAGTCAACACCTAATCATCCCTTGTTTTCGGTAGCAATGGGTGAAGTGTCGACCAACCTTTCACAATGTCGACACTTTCGCAATTTCAATGACGAAAAGTCGTGAAAATCATCTCCCTTCACCATTTCTTACCTTAATCGAACAATCAACTTATATAAACCCTAAATCTACTTAGATAACACAAAAATAACCAAGATATTTGAATTTCTAAGCTCGAATCCGAACTAATATTAAACACTAAATTATAATATCAAAATCGAAGTTAAAAACCAACTTACCCTCAAAGCTCATTCATGAAAGTCAATGCTCGTTGTTTCAAGAACACAACCCCGACCTTTGGAGTCAACGGGCTCTTTCCCTCCCTACCTCCCAAATCGTATTATAAAAATATTTCATTTTCTATAATTAATTAATTTAATTATTTGATATATTTAAATTAATATATTATATTTTATAAATAAAATCCTCATATACTAATTTGACAAAACCCAAACATTATTCATCTTTACTCCGAGGTAAATTCTAACATTATTTTCTCTAATTTTAATAATGCGATAATTTTTCAAATTAACAATTTTGATCAATTGATTGAAAAATCAAAAGTTGCCACAACACAACAAAACGAGTCAACCCATCATATGCTGATCATTCATAATGCAAAAGTGGACATGTGGAACTCAATTAATTATAAAAATTTTATTTTTTACAGTTATAACATTTAAGCAATGATTTAAATTGTCATATGTTTAGATATATTTATATATGTATTGATTAATTGCAACATACAAAAGAATGTGATAAACATATACTAGATTATACATTAATAATAAATTTGTAGTGGGTCATGTAAAAGACTAGTCATCAAGTTATGTCTAGTAATTTTGTTAATAAAAGTATAAGAGTAGACATTAATTATGTTTAGTGAGTTGTGTAAAGATTATGTAATTGAGTTTGGGCATTAATAAAATATGTCTAAATAGTTTTGATTAAGTATAAACCATGATATGAGTGTAAAATAAAAATTAGACATTAAATAGAATGTTTAAATGTTTTAATGAAATAGAAACCATTGAATAAATGAGTGAAATATACCATAGCCATATGATATTAATAATATGAAAATAAGGTGTATAGTAAAGATAGACATGGAGTTAAAGTGTCTATAAATATTAATAGCAGAGAATGCTAAAGGAACTGGGTAGACTATGAGTATCTAAGTCATATGCCTAAACATTAATATCTGAACATTAATAAAAAAATGTTTGAGTTATTATAAAAACATAAAACATAGGATACATGATCAATATTGATAAATGGAAGCAATGATTGTGATGACTAATTATGTAGGGTTTTAGTACATGATTAGATGAGATTTAAGTTTACCTTGGTGAATTCTTAAATTAGGATTCACTTTGTTTATGAGATTTATAAAACTCACTCAGTTTTTTCATCTAATTTTTCAAGAATAGGTGATGACAGCTCAATAGATAAAGGTAAATATATAATAGATTGAAGAGTTCAGCGCAACTTAAGTTCAATAGAGTTTAAGTTTTGCTTTATCTTTTCATGTTTTAATTTTGTGTGGCCACGTCTAAAAAATAAATTGTGGATAAATTTTTGTGAGTAATGAAATTTGTATATTAAATTGTGGGTTAGTTTTTATCTATTTTGTGCGGTTCATTGCATGGGTGGTAAACAATTGTGATTTTCAGTTAATTAAATTTATTTGTTTGATAATCGAGGCGCGGGCTTGACACATAGCTTTAAATTCGCCAATATAACTAATATTACAAGCTCTGAAACAAAATACCGAAATGATATTACCATAATAATCATATTCTCAACAATGCAAAAATGGGTAGAATATTTGTATGAAACTCAAAAATCACGGCTAAAGTTCCAAAATTTAGCCAAGAATTTGGATTCCACAAAATTTGACAAAAAAGTATAGAAATAATCAAAGGATATGATTTAAAACTGTATGAGTAAGCACAAAAATCTCAAGTGCTGAAAGTGAAGAGTTACAATGTTGAGAAATGAGGTTCAATAATGAAGAAGTTGTAGAATTACTTAATGAATACGATTTGAGGCTAACACGCGAGGCATAAAAGAGGAATTTTGTCCTCGATCTCAAAACCACCAGCCACCCTGACCAAATTTGTTATGTGCCCACAAACTTCTTGGCAAGATGACTACTGTTAAAAACCACTCATATCAAGATCCAAATTCGAATGGGTTCCTGGTACTAGCCAGAGACTAATGTGTTCGCACCGATAGTCCAACAAAGAAGCAAAGTAAAAGTAGTAGTCTCTTTCTTTCCATTACAAAGAACACGCTTCACTTGCTCCCTCCCTGTGTCCACTACCCTCATTTCCATAGCGAAGCGAAGGTAAAAAAGCACTGCAAAAGTTGCATCAGCAGGCTTCTATTGCTATGCAACAACGGAGTAGGATAACATCTTTAACTTGAAGAATGAGATCCAACTAAAACTCTACAATCCTTGACGCCAAGATCATAGAGAGAACGATCAATTTTTTTGTTGGTAAGGGAAAAATCACCAGAATAATGACTAGGAAGGTGAAAGATGACAACCATTTGGTTGATTGAAGCATCATTTTTAAGGAATCTTTTGACCAAGCAAATGACCTTCCAATCTTGCGGTATACCTTATTGTAGAAAACATAGGAAGTAAGATTAATTCTACATGGTAAGTAAGATTAGTTCTTTATGAAGATAACTTTTTCATTGAAAGCCATTTTGAATGCAAAAAATGAGAAACACTGTTAAGTGGTTAGAATTTTAGAAAACCTAGAATGTTTTTTAAGTCTTAAAAAGTTGTGTTCAATCTTCCAACTGATTAAGTGCTTTGGTCCCTTAACATTACCTTTATTTCTCCTCTTGAGATATTGTTAGGATCCAACCCAAAATTTCATTTTCTAATTCTCTTTCATTTTCACTAAAAAAAAA